>MU788535.1:0-34480 GCA_026770625.1 Nicotiana glauca
CAAGGTCTTCAAGTGGAAATCAGTCATCATGGGAAGCGGAGGAGCAATCTCCCTCAAAGTTCAAGGCCACAAACCGACCACCACATTTGAAACTGACAAGATTTTTCTTTGATTAAAACAGGGGCAGAAGTTTGGTTTGCTTCAGAGAAACCCACCGCAAGGAAAGGCAGGCACCAGACAAGCTTGACGGTAAGTTCTCAGGACCCTCCTGGAAAATGGGACTTAGCTTAAATTCCAAAACAGTCATGAGTAGCATAATTTAGCATAAATGTAACCCACAGGAATATAAGTTGGTTTTAAAGTTTGCAGGTTTAAGATAGGATTCAATTAGAAGTTTTCAGGACCTTCCTGGATAATGGGATGCAGTTTCAAGGTCTGGTTAGATAACAAGATATAGTGGAAGTTGTACCTTCAGTAGATATACCTTAGGTTAAAACTACTTTTAATTAGAAGTTGTCAGGACCCTCCTGGATAATGGGGAGTAGTTAAGACCTCTTAGATAACGAATGTAGTGGGAGTAATGCCTTTAGAAGATATAACTTAGGTTCGTAATTGATTGGAGTTATCAGGCCCATCATGGATAATGAGATTTAGCTTTCAAATTCTTCGTGATATCTGGTAACACGATTCAATTAACACTAACAGCTGTACCCAGCCACCAAACTGGGGCAAAAAATTTTCTTTGTTTGTCTATTTTGTTACAAGCAGGAGCCCACCTGGAGAACAAGGGAATATTTTTCAAGCTTCAGCAAGCAGGAGCCCACCTGGAGAACAAGGGAATACTTTTCAAGCATCAGCAATCAGGAGCCCACTTGGAGAACAAGGGAATACATTTCAAGTTTCAGCAGTCAGGAGCCCACCTGGAGAACAAGGGAAGTACAATTCAAATTTTAGCCTTCAATTTTTTATATTTGATAACATGTTGTACCCAACCACCAAACTGGGGCAAAAAAAATTTTCTTTGTTTGTCTATTTTGTTGCAAGCAGGAGCCCACCTGGAGAACAATGGAATATTTTTCAAGCTTCAGCAAGCAGGAGCTCACCTGGAGAACAAGGGAATACTTTTCAAGCATCAGCAATCAGGAGCCCACCTGGAGAACAAGGGAATACATTTCAAGTTTCAGCAGTCGGGAGCCCACCTGNTAGGAGCCCACCTAGAGAACAAGGGAATACTTTTCAAGTTCAGGAAATCAGGAGCCCACCTGGAGAACAAGGAAATACATTTCAAGTTTCAGCAGTCAGGCGCCCACCTCGAGAATAAGGGAAGTACAATTCAAATTTTAGCCTTCAATTTTTTATATTTGATAACATGTTGTACCTAACCACCAAACTGGGGCAGAAAATTTTCTTTGTTTGTCTATTTTGTTGCAGTCAGGAGCCCACCTGGAGAACAAGGGAATACTTTTCAAGTTCAGCAATCAGGAGCCCACCTGGAGAACAAGGAAATCAGGAGCCCACTTGGAGAACAAGGGAATACATTTCAAGCTTCAGCAGTCAGGCGCCCACCTGGAGAACAAGGGAAGTACAATTCAAACTTTAACTTTAAATTTTTAATATTTTATAACATGCTGTATCCAGTTACCAAACTGAGGCAGAAAATTTTCTTTGTTTGTTTATTTTGTTGAAGTCAGGAGCCCACCTGGAGAACAAGGGAATACTTTTTAAGCGTTGCAGTCAGGAGCCCACCTGGAGAACAAGGGAATAATTTTCAAGCGTCAGCAACCAGGAGCCCGCCTGGAGAATAGAGACACATATTTCAAATTTCAGCAGTCAAGCATCACTCGGAGGAATGGCAAAACATCGCCAACCACAGTTCGCGGCAACAACAAGGATTCCATCGGAAGAATACAAGTTCAAGGCAACACAAGAGCAAGTTTGAAGACATAGATAAGACCTTTTTTTTTTGTAATTCATAGATCATAGCTTAGGCTAGCTTCTTTTTATTTTTAACGGTGTAATAAGGGGGTTCAGTAAGCAGCAGCAGCAACAGTGAAATCACAGCTTTATGGTAGTCCCAACTACCAGACATTCCCGAACTACACTGACATGATTCCTTTTTAGCCAAGGATATGTAGGCAACCTCAGAAGCAGGGTGCGGTCAAATTTTTTCAAAATACTTCACACGGAGTATTCAAACGGGCAAAAATCGCTCGTATCCGCTCACTTTATCTTTGTACGAAAACTCTTCGTATTTTCGAGCAAAGAGGGGCATCATTAAGGACCAGGTTCATCAGGTTATAAACATCACATTTTTCAGAATACAAAGTAAAGCACAAATATCTTCCCCCTTTTGGAATCATCGAAAAGTTACATATTATATAAATGTCAGATGTTAATTATTACTTATGGCCACTGAGGCAACTGCAAGTGAAAACATGATTTAGATAATCAATAATCAACTTCAAAATAAATTAGCTATTAAGATCAGAAGTATCATATAACAAGAGAAAACAAAGGATAGTTTCATTAATTAGAAGCGGTGTTTCCACATAACAGGCCATAAAAAGAAAAAGCAAATTTCCAACCATGAGCAAAAAAAATAGAAAAGTCCCGAATCTGTGTCACTGATGAGTTTCTAAAATGGTTCTAGGGCTTGGAAGAGCTAGAGGCTTGGGATTGAAGAACATTGAGCATTGTTTGGAGCATCCCTTCACTCTTTTCTTTTTCTTTTGCCATCTCAGCTTTTAGGCCATTTCTTTCACTTTCAAGTTCAGCAACTCGAGCTTGGAGCCTAGCAATTTCTTCATCTTTAGTGCCACACTTTAGAACCAATGCCCTAACTTTGCTGTTCATAGGGATCTTCAAGGATGAACCAGGTTTAACTAGGGTTACACTTAGCAGATAATCACAAGCCTGCAGAGTTTTGATCCCAAAGTGCTCTTTGCTGGAGGCCATCTCCCACTTTTTCAATGGCACATCTAACTTGGCCAAAACTGTTGTCAATATAAACCCATAAGGTGTGGCATGGTCCTTAGAGCCATTGATGACTCTATCCAGCAGCTTAACAACGAAAGCAGGCCAGTTAATCTGCTTTTCTCTTACAAGACACTCCAGAAGGACCAGGTCCATATAATTAGCAGTGTGTCTTCTTTCATGTCTGGGCAGCAAACACTTGTTCACACACTCAAAAAGTACCTTGTGCTCAGGCTTCATTTCACTCTTTTGCACAAATCGAGCCTCAGGCACTTCTTCAGCAGACTTGGTGTCACAAAAATTCCGGGTGATTTGGAGAGCAGAAGGGAGAGAATCTAGACAAGGCCACCTTTGCCTAGTATAATCATCATATCCCTCACAGGGTATGTCTAGAATTCTTCCCAACTTGGGTGCATCAAACTGCACCTATACCCCTCTCACCAAGCTTGTAACAACCCCATTCACCACGGTGGCATTTTCCATAAATTCTATCAACTCTTTTCTTGCCAGCCTGCCATCCAATTGAAGAATCATGTCCTTCCAACCCTGTGCTTCCCGTGCATCAATCAATCTCTTCATGCCTGGCTCCTCCAAGTCTTTCAGAATTCTTCCTTTCACTCTTTTTCTCTTGCCAAAGAGGACAAACCTGTCCTGCTCTTTCTCAGATTCCTCTTCTTCTTCTTCTTCTCCACTCCAAGCTTCTTCTTCTGCAGGAACTTTCACTTGTTTTACGTTGACTGCAGACCTGGCTCTTTTTGCCAGGGAGGGTTCAGCAGAGATAGATTCTAAAGACTTCTTGGTAGAAGTCTTAGATTTCTTAGGTTTAGGAGTGGGAACCTCCTCAGTTGTACATCTCTCCTGATGGACCAGTTCCATCTCTTCATCCTTTTCATCTGTAGCCACAGAAGTTTCCGCCACTTTAGTTTTTCCTTTTTTCTTCTTCTTTTTCTTGCTTGTCTCTAAGGCTTTCTGCAACTCAGCTTCACTTTGCTTTACCCTGCTTCGAGTAGCTTTCACTTTTGGTACTGAAGGGACAGTAGACACCTTACTTTTCTTTGTTGGCTTTGAGGCGGTTGGAGCCTTTTGAGAAGAATCTTTGCGCTTCTTGGGATCATAGCTTGCCCCCACCTTCTTCAGAATATCAGCCAAAGTTTCTTCCACAGATGAACCTGTTGTTCACTCAGGTGTACTAGGCCTTTAGCAGCCTCCCCAGTTTCACTTCGCCCTACCTTGGTGCCACATTCCTCAACTCCTCCACAAATTGCAAGAATTTTACCTTTCTTTTTATTTCCCTTCCTCTTCGATTCTCCCTCACTTACATCTCTCACAAAACCTACCAATACAAACCTATCATCTACTTTCTCCATGACATCAAAAAAAACATAGCAGGTATTTACCTCTTTAGGGGTTTCTTGATTTTTGTCTGGTTCAGATGACCCACATTCTTCTCCATCACTTGCTGAGACAAAATCTTCAGATTCAGAACTTGAGACAGATGATTCTTTTTTAGAGCTTCCCCCTTTTTGACTCGCTTTTAATTTTTCATTGAGAGATGTTCTTAAAGCACCAGTAGCAATGGTCTTTCTAGCCAACATTTTCTGCCGGCGGAATCTTGGTTTAGGGTTGTCGCTAGGAGGTACAGGTAAACATGTGTTAGAGGATACTGGTAGGGGAGTTAAAGGTTTTTCTTGAGGATTAGTCATGGCGGAGAATTTCTGGAGGATTTTTGGAAAGTTTGGAGAATTTTGGAGAGATAGAGTATGATCAGGGGTTTAACACTCAATGATGGTTATGGAGTGAAGTAGGAATATGTGGAGTGTATTTAAAGTAGAGTATGATTAGGTGCAGTAATGGCAGTCTTTAGCAGTGGTCAATCAGGAGTCTAATCTTATTAGAACTCTGATCTTTAAGAGGTAATTGATCAATGCTAGTTTTTAGGAAATAATCCCTTTATATTTAGAATTCTAAGAGAACGAAACTGGTTCAATGCTAAACGGTTATATTTTTGGAGTTTGGTTAGGATAGGACTTCTGATCATAATTGGAATATTTATTTTTCTAATTGTGGTAAGTATCGAAACATATCTGACCTTCCCTCATGAGCATATACTGATGAATCAGGTTCTTCAAGTAGAAATCCTCTTGATTATGCCTCATATATCAGAATAGAAAAAGACTTTGTAAGAGATTAATGAATTAATATAAACACACGTCACAGGAGTATACTAATTAGAGTATAAGACTGAGTAAGAATTAGTCAAGATATTTACATAAAATCAGAACTTCTAACCAAAAATAATTTTTTTTTCATTTTTCCATTGCATTCTGAATTGATTCCTTTTAGGTGATCTTAATCATCCCTAATTCCAACTTGTTCCTTTCGAAGTTTTCCCTATTCAGTGCTTTGGTGAAGATATCAGCTATTTGTTTATCAGTAGCACAGAATTCTATTGAGATTAATCCTTTCTCATAATTATCTCTTAAGGTGGTGTCTAACATTTATGTGCTTGGTCCTTTTATGATGAAAAAGGTTCTTTGTCATACTTATAGCACTAGTGTTATCACAAAATATTGGTATGCATCCCACTTCTATACCAAAATATACTAATTGTTGTTTAATCCATAGTAGTTGAGCACAACAAGAAATTGCAGCCACATACTCAGCTTCAGCAGTAGATAGGGCTACTGAATTTTGCTTCTTGGTGGCCCATGATACAAGACATGAACCAAGGAAGTGAGCCATACCTGAGGTGTTTTTTCTATCTAGTAGGAAACCTACATAGTCAGCATCAGCATATCCTACTAGGTTGAAATTACTACCTTTAGGGTACCAAAGATACAATTCAATAGTGCGCTTCAAATATCTCAATATCCTCTTGACAGCAGTCAAGTGAGACTCTTTTGGATTTGCCTTAAAACGAGCACATAGCCCTACACTGAAATCAATGTCAAGTCTACTGGCAGTAAGTACAAAAGTGAACCAATCATACTCATATACAACTTTTGGTCAACTGATGAACCAGGTTCATCAATGTCTAATTTAGTGGCAATCGCAATACGTGTATCTATTTCTTTAGAATCCTCCATTTTAAACTTCTTGATTAGTTCTTTTGTATACTTCTGCTGATGAATCATGGTTCCATTTTGACTTTGTTTGATCTTCAATCCTAAGAAGAAGTTAAGCTCACCCATCATGTTCATTTCAAATTCACTTCCCATTAGTTTTGCAAACTCTTTGCTTAGCTTGTCAGTAGTGGCCCCAAAGATTATGTCATCAACATAAATTTGCACAACAAGAAGGTCCTTATATTTTTCCCTTAAGAATAGGGTACTATCTATTTTACCTCTCTTGTACCCATGTTCCAGTAGGAATTTTGACAATCTCTCATACCATGCTCTTGGTGCATGTTTGAGTCCATAGAGAGCCTTGTCCAGCTTGTACACATGTTCAGGACATTCTTTGCTTTCAAATCCTAGTGGTTGTTTCACAAACACTTCTTCCTTCAAGTAGCCATTCAGGAAGGCACTTTTGACATCCATTTGATGAAGGGTGAATTCCATATGTGCTGCAAAGGCTATGAGAAGCCTGATTGCCTTTAGTCTTGCAACTGGAGCAAATGTCTCATCATAGTCTATTCTTTCCTCTTGGATGTAACCTTGGACTACCAATCTTGCCTTGTTCCTTGTGACAGTTCCATCTTCATCAAGTTTGTTCCTAAAGACCCATTTGGTGTCAATGACTGATCTATCCTTGGGTCTAGGAACTAGGTGCGAAACTTGACTTCTTTCAAACTGGTTTAGCTCATCCTGCATTGCATTTACCCAATATGCGTCCTGTAAAGCCTCAAAAATATTTTTAGGTTCAATAATAGATAAGAAAGCATAAAAAGCACATAGATTCTTTAATTGTGATATGGTTTTAACTCCAGATGTTGGATCAGTGAGAATGTTCTCAATGGGATGAGAACTTTGATACTTGTGAGGTTTTATGACCAACTGGCTTCTGCTGGATGTTTCAGCAATTTGATGAGGAACAAGTTCATGAACAGGTTCCTTCAAGGAGTTTATTTCAGTTCCTTTTTTATTCCTTCCCCCCTATTGGGTTGCCCTGTAGGGAAGAACCTGTTCCATCACCTGTTCCTTCTGCAGGTGCCTATTTGACTTGAGTTGGTGCTTCAGCAAAGTCTTTGACTAGTCTAATGGCTTCATCTTCTTTTTCCTGTCTCTCAGAAAGAATATTAGTTTCATCAAATACTACATGCACGCTTTCTTCTACACACAGAGTTCTTTTATTAAAAACTTTACAAGCTTTACTATGTGAAGAATATCCCAAGAATACTCCCTCATCACTTCTGGGATCAAACTTTCCTAGGGAGTCTTTTCCATTATTGTGCACATAGCACTTGCAACCAAAAGCCCTAAGATGGGATGTGTTTGGTTTTCTCCCTTTAAGTAATTCATAGGGAGTCTTCTCTACTAGAGGTCTGGTCATGCATCTATTTATGATGTAACATGCTTTTTTTATTGCCTCTGCCCAGAAGCTGTGAGGCAATTTGCTAGATAGTAACATTATTCTAGCCATATCCTCAAGAGTTTTATTTTTCCTTTCAACTACTCCATGTTGTTGTGGAGTCCTGGGGGCAGAGAAATTGTGATCTATGCCATTTTCATCACAAAATTCAGCAAACTTAGAGTTTTCAAACTCAGTTCCATGATCAAACCTAATGGATGCAAGTTGATTTCCTAATTATTTCTGAGTTTTCCTAACAAATGCAGAAAACATGTAAAATTCTTCATCTTTGGAAGTTAGAAATAAAACCTAGGTGAATCTAGAATAGTCATCAACTAGCACCATTACATACTTCTTTCCACTTCTGCTCATTGTTCTCATTGGACCACATAGATCCATATGAACCAGTTCCAATGTCTTGGACGTACTTATCATTTTCTTGGATTTGAAGGATGACCTTACCTGCTTCCCCCTTGCACATGCCTCACAAACTTTGTCTTCCTTGAATTTGATATTAGGTAAACCTACAACCAAGTCCTTGGAGACTAATTTGTTTAGCTGACTTAGACTAGCATGACCAAGTCTTTTGTGCCATAGGAACGGATCATTAACTAACACACTTTAGCAAGTGAGTTCATTTTCTGAAAGAATTGACAAATCTACAATATAAATATTGTTAACGCTTTTTCCCTGCAAAACAATGTGATAAGATTAATCACAAAGCATTTGGTGGAGGTAAAAGCTACAAGGTTACCGCTGTCACACAATTGTGACACACTTATTAAGCTATATTTCAAACCATTTATCAGGTAGACATTCTCTATGGAATGAGAATCAGTCTTGCCTACCTTTCCAACCCCAATGATCTCACCTTTCTTTCCATTACCAAAGGAGACATTACCTCCTTTTAAGTCCTCAAGTGAAAGGAACTGGTCCTTGTTCCCAGTCATATGTTTTGAGCAGCCACTATCCATATACCATATTTAGCTCCTCCCTTTCACTTGAACCTACAAAAGGAAATCAGGGGTTAGTCTTAGGAACCCAAACTAGTTTGGGTCCCTTTCTATAGGCAAAAGGATGAATTAAATTCCTTCTTGCGCATCCAGGCAATTTATTCTTTTCTTTAACAAAAGCTTTATTCCTTTGACTGGCCTTTTCTTTTGCATTACATTCATATTTGTAATGGCCAGTCTTACCACAGTGTGTGCAGATTTTATTTTCAGGAAGAGTGAGGTACTTGCTTTTTGGATACCATTTAGGAGCTTGAGTTCCATAGCCAAGTCCTCTTTTGTTACTGCTATGATGCTTTTGCAACCAAGAGAGAGCATCAGAGGCTTTGTTCCACTTGCAAGTTCTGTCTAGTTCATGTTTTACCTTTCCTAGATCTGAATTCATCTTTCCTATATAATTCATCCTTCATTTTTCCAAAATTTTCTTCTAGGGTAAGATATGTGCGATCAACTATCTTCTTTCTTGTTCCTAATTTCAGTTTCAAATTTTCAGACCTAAGTTCTAGGACACTGTTGTCAAGTTCAAGAACCTGGTTCTTCAACTCAGCATTTTTGTTATCACTCTCATTGGCCCTAGACTCTAGACATTTACATTTAGCTTTTAAAATCACATATTCCCTAGACAGAACTTCCTTCTCATTATTAATTATCTCAGACTTATCAATGAAGTCAATTAATAGTTCAGCCAGCCTTTCTTTAGACAAGAATTTGATCTTCTCTTTGAGATGAAGAATACTTACCTCTTGTTCATCCTCTGATTCTCCAATGGCCATTAGTGCTTGCTCCTCCTCAGCTTCATCTTCTGAGTCCTCATATGATGTTTCTCCCCGAGCAGCAACCATAGCCTTGGTTGAACCTTTGTTTCTCTTTGGTTGAACATGTTCCTTCTTCCTGTTCCTTCTTTCAACTCTTTCTTTCTTCCATTCAATTTCCAATTGAGGGCAATTTTTGATCATGTGGTCAAGTCTTACCACACTTGTAGCAGGCCTCATTGGTCTGTTTCTATGGAGCTCTTGTTTTGTTGAAGTTTGTACTTCTTGAAGCACCCTTTCCTCTCATCAGGTACTTCTTGAAATCCCTAGTGATCATAGCTACTTCATCATCTTCCAAATCTGCACCTTCAGCAATTCTGAGATCTAAACTTCTCTCCTTTTTGGGGTATCCATCTTCATTGTTTGTCTCCTTATTTCATAGGCAGTTAAATTTCCAATTAGTTCATCCAGCCTGAGGGTAGCAATATTCTTGGATTCCTGAATGGCAGTGAACTTGTTTTCCCATGTGACTGGCAGAACTCTTGTCACAATCTTTTCAACCTTGTCTTCTTCAAGAATAGTCCTTCCAAGAGATTCAAGTTCATTTGTCAAAGTGGTGAATCTAGTATACATCTCCTGGATAGTTTCTCCTTTCTTCATAGTGAAATTCTCATATTGAGAATACAGAAGAGTTCCTCTTGATCTTTTCACTTGAGTTGTTCCTTCATGAGCCACTTGTAGAGTGTCCCATATTTCCTTAGCAGTTGTACAGCTTTGGATCATGCTGTACTCATCTGGTCCTAGACCACATACAAGCCACTTCTTGGCTTTAGCATTTTTCTCCCACTTCCTCAGATCCTCAGCAGTACAATCAGCCCTTGTTTTTGGCACATCAATTCCTTCTGCATTCTTCTTAGTGGTTGCTAGGGGACCATCAGTGACTATATCCCAAAGTTCATAGTCTTCCCCTATAATGTGATCTCTCATTCTGTTCTTCCACCAAGAATAGTACAAACCATTAAAAAGTGGAGGTCTGGCAATGGATTGCCCTTCCCAGTTCCCAGGTGGTGCACTCATTGTTGATCTTCTCCTAAGGTGTTAGCCTCTTCAAGAATATCCTGCTCTGATACCAATTGATGTTCTAGACGTCAATACCACACAAGAGGCGGGGTGATTTGTGTGGTACCTAATTTTCGCACTAGAATAACCTAGTTCTTCTAAATATACTTACTATGACAGTTTGCAGAATTAAGAGTGCATAAAGTAAAGAACACAGAGAATTTTACGTGGAAAACACCTGGCTCAAAAGATAAAAAAACCACGACGTACTACTCAGTAGGATTTTCCCAAACTTCCACTAAAATCACTGAGCGAAAAATAGCATTTACAAACTCTTGTAAACCTAAGGATTAAACTCTAATCCCAGTGTAGCACACAGCCTCAACTGTTGCGACACCTTCAAGTTAACTCTAACTTGAATACTCAAAATACCTAATACAATTGCTTCTATGAAAGTTGAAAGGTACGATATTAAAACACCTACTATAATTGAACTAGAAATAAAGAAAGACACAATGGAATTGGTTCTTCACTCTTAGTTCTTGTAGCTTCGGATTTGCACACTTGTATCACACACAAATTGCTTGCAAAATCGCCTAGCTCTTTTGCTCTCAATTTAGTTTTGCTTCTGCATATGTGCAATCATCTGTAAAAGAGAACAATCATTATTATTTATAGAGTTAGTAATCAGAGTTTGATTAAAACTCGAATTGCTGATCCTTCATCAAATTCGAGTCCTAGAACAACTCTAACTCCAATCCTCATTCTTGATCCGGATGTAGTTCTCTTCTCATAAGAAGACTTCAACTCCTTCCTATGCAACCTTTTCGATCAACTCAGAAGATATTGTTGTTGATCCTTGAGACTTATCTTCTTCACACGTATGTTACATGTGTAAGCATATCAGCATTGTGTCTCACATGATGGACTTAATTCATGACTGAGTTCATTTTGTCAATCTTCAAAACTTCATCTGAACTTGGGCCAACATAACTAGATAATGTAATACAGCATGCATAGAGTAATATTAAAACGTGTTATTTATTGATACATGTTTGGGATGATTATTCTATGTTAAAAACGTGATTGTATTTATTAGTATCTTAATTCTGTAATTCTGAAATTATGAATTAATATACATATGTATAAACAGTGGTGTTATATTTAAATAACAGTCTATTTAAATTACTTTTTTTGCTGAATAGCAATTTTTTTGATAAAAACGTGACTGTGTTTTTGAATGCTATTAATTCTGTAATTATGGGTTAATATACATATGCATAAATAGTGAATTAATACCATTAATCTGTTTTAGTTGCGTTCTGTTTAATAAAAACTTGATTGTTTTGTATGATATTAGTTCTGTAATTTTAGATTAATATACAGAATTTTGGATTATTTCTGTCTAAACACGTTTTTATTAAATTAAAAAAAAATATTTTGAGTTCTGAAATCACGTATTAACAAACATCAGTATATTATGTGATTTGAAAATGTCAAAATAATTAAAAACCCTTAAAATACCAAAAACAGAATTCTAGCACGCGACAAATTCTGAAATTTTGTCGAACTCCGATTGACCTTAAATTTGGTAGGTTCATTGGAAACGACCCAACTTAAAAGACACATCAGTGGGGGCCCCATGAGTCTAAGTGGGAGATTGTTGGGATATACTATTAACCATGCGGTTTAGACATAGTATTATATTTTATTCTTTATGGAATAATTATTTATTTAATTTATTCAATTCAATAAAGTACTGTTTTAAATAGATCATTTGTTACATGTATGTCCTTTTAGTTATGTAGTAGACAATTTAGTGTATGGAATCTTAGCTCATGCACAGAAGATTAAATTGTTGGTTCTCATAATTAATCAACTATGTTCACAATCAAAGATATTATTGGACAAAATATCTTGATGATTGTAGCACAAGATTATTGTATAATTTGTCTTGATTATAGGAGTAGTTTTACTCCAACTTCTTGTGCTAATATATTCAGTGTATATTGAACAGACCAAGTAGAAAAAAAATGTTTTTATACTGAATATATAAAATATTTTCTCTAATTCATTAAATGAGCTTATACTCCTAATCTTGATATAATTATTGTGATCAATGTAATTTGTTTATTGTTTTGATTTATCAAAAGGTACGACTCTATTTAGAGTTAGTATATGCCTAATAGATTGGACAATAACAAATAACATTTGTGAATAATAATTAGTTGATAGAATCCGTGACTTGATTTTGGGTTTGATGATACACCTTTATGTAAGCTTATAAGTTTTCATGTGAAAATCCGGCCGGTGGATTTTGTATCTGTCACATGAAATGGTTTAAGCGGAATTATAAAGGATTTAATTAGTTAATTGAATTAAATTTTCCGTGATTTAATTTAATTAACTGGTATTTGAAATTTTAACATGGGGAGTTAAAATAAGTATTGATGAATTTTCGAAATTCATATTGAGGAGTTCAATTGCAGTTTTATAATGGAATAAATTATAATTAATTATAGTAAGAACTAATTCATGCTAATTTCGAATTAATACTATAATTAGTAGCTTCTTATTATTTCTGTGGTCCCTGCTATACCTAGTAAAAACCTGGACAGACTTGGAAAAAAGTAGTTTGGGAGAAAAGTTATCCTTTTGAGGTAGGTAGAATCCTACACGTTTTTTAGCCATATTATGGCTTAATTTCGGGTCTATTAAAGGAAGACTAGTTTCACATAATTAATTACCTTTCAGTTGTATTGTTCTTGTCCACCCAATAGCAAAATCGTCCAAGGTTTTACTAGGCAAATAGCAGAAGGCTGCAGCCCTGGATTTTTGCTGCTTGGAAGGTTTGTGCAACTATGTGCTTCTAATCTTGTTATTATTACGTTATCTAGTTCACAAGTATTTGATGTCTGGCTAGTATGCTTGCTTTCGCTGCACATGTTCTATCGCTAACATCTGCAACTAATTCTTTGTACTGCATCATAACATCAAGTGCTGATTTCCCAGGGATCATAGCTGCTACAATAGACCATCTATTCGGAGTTCTTTCGTCGAATATTGCAAGTGCACTTTCAAACTTCTTGTTCTCTTCCTTAGTCCATTCTCTACTTTTGCTCAGTTGCATCATCCAATTTGAATTTGGCATAAAAGTAGGAAATAAAGTTTCCATATCCACAACTCTTAGTTGCAAAAGCCAATGCAAGAATTTTCTTGGACTTAAAAGAGTATAATATTCCTGTCAATTTCCCAACTAGTAAGTGCTACAAACAATTTGATGATCAGTGTTTCGGTAAAAGATGAAAAATTTATGATACACAAAAGGGTAGCCTGGTGCACTAGGCTCCCGTTGTGTGCAGGTTTCGAGGAAGAGTCGGACCGCAAGGATCTATTATATGTAGCATTACCCTGCATTTGTACAAGAAATTATTTTCATGACTCGAACCCATGACCGTCTGATCATATGGCAGCAACTTTACCGGTTACGCCAAGGCTCCCCTAAAATAAAAAAATAAAAAATAAAAAAAGAGACAGACATTCCCAAGTTTACTTGGAACAAGTATACCTCTTTCCTCAATTAAAGAAATAACCAACTTTTTGAATTAAAAGAATAATCTTGCAAAAATAACAAAAGCAGCTAACATTACTACTTAAACATAAACCCCAACACACTCCCAAGTTTCAATAAAAAGAAACAAGAAAAATTAAAATTAAAAATAATTAGTACAAATCAGACAAGGATTCCAAAATATTGGCCACACTAGTAAGAAAATATCCAAGAAATGGAGAGTAAAAGCTAGTATCAGACTTACATTCAAGCAAGGAAAAATAACCCTTAACTGAACAATAGGAAATAATGCAATAAATTAAGATCATATACACAACAATATGATCCTTGATCACGCCCAACTCTAACCCTAAAAAGGATAAGCGGTCGTTGCAAATATAATTCGGTCTAAATGTTCGGAATCGAATCCCACAAAGAACTAAGGCTTAGCTGTATTTGTTTAATATTACCAAAAAGAAAAGATTGAAAATAAATAAACAGCTGAAAACTAACTATGCGTGAATTGTAAACAATTGGAACAAAGGTCAAAGATAATGATTTCTCCCGTTGTTGATTTCCTTAGTTGTATGTTTCTTATAGCTTTGACTTAGTTGCCTCTATCAATCATGAACTCTCCAGCTATCATAAATCTCTCTCAAGCAATTATGATAATTTACTAGATGCACTCTCTCGAGCTACTTTAGCTAGATTCGCATTACAGTTCACTTAGATTGCACCCGAGGTATCGTTATCTCTAATCCAACCTCTAAACCCTCGGTTATGACTCTCGTCTATACTCCGGGAGTGATGTTGTTCAAACAACTACCTAAATATGCACTCTCTCTCAAGCAGATACATAATAAATAGGAACGGCTAATTGAGGATCCTTTCAATTAACCAAAATCAAAACGTAGTTGAACAAATAAAGATTAACAACCAACTCAAAATTATATTAATATAACAACCAATTCATCCCCAACGGGTTTCACCAAAATCTTAGATAACAAATTAGCTATTCATAATAGTATGTAAAACTACAATATCAAAAGTCATAACCAATAATGAAAAATAAGAAGAGGAAGAAAAAACTTATTGAAGAATTTCCCGCCTTGCTCTTATTGTGTCTCTGCCTCCTTAGGTCAAATATGTGTCAAAAATATGTCCAACCTCCCAAAAATTATTTTTTCATGTATATAAACCAAGTAGGGTCGGGCCCAAATAATTATACCTTCTCCTATGCGAAAAAAGATAATATTTCACGTCTGGACTGTCGCGGTCGCGGCGTGGACCGCGGAAGGCACTGCCTCAAACCGTGGTGACGACCACGGTGAACTTTCTACCGTATTTTCCACCCTATTTCGTTCGGAATTTGGAAAAACATAAGACATGAAAGTTGTAGCCCTTTGAGTTATCTTTCCAACCATATATTGTGGAGCCCAAATAGAGTTCTGAGCAAAAAGTTATATTTATTGTACTAGACAGTGCGCAATATGCCTCTTCGAGTTTTCGTTCGTACTTAATTATCAAATTTGACCCCCGAACCCGATTCCGGCTTAATTTTTTGAGCTCTTACTTAGAATTCAAAGCTTCAAATCACTTAATTTCATTCTATAACATCTATATAGCTCGGAATCACTCCTACAAGGCATAAGCACATTGTTACTGCAAAATACTAGCGATTAAAGCTCAAACTCAATTAAAGTGCAGTAAATTCGAGTGTAATAAGCGACTAAAATATGAAATTATAGCCTATCATCAATCCTAATTCCTAATAAACCAAACTTCAAATCACCACACACAAAAAAAAAATCTATAAATTTAATTTCCTATTTGTCTAGTATAAAAGCAAGAAAAAATAGAAAATAACTGATACATGAGTTGGAAAAAGAAGTAAATGAGTAATACCAAGTAGGGAGTGGGAGTGGAAATGGTACTTGAATTTTTGTGTCTGTGGTTGTGTAAGTTTGGTAGTTGTATATAGTCTAAGGAAGAGGAGGAGAGTGGAGCAAAATATGATTATACAAAAAAGATACATCGATTAGGGGATACTGTGTTGTCGATTACTGATTGGATAAACAATTTTTATAATACATGTTTTTTTGTCAAAATGATAGTTATATTATAGCTAAGCTCGTAGAAGAGAGCCGTTTACAAGATGCATGAGAGACATCATATTTACATTAGAAGTGTTTTGGTGCTAAGGCCCCCGTATAGGAACCATTACTACAAACTTAACTTGAACTAGCTAAAACATTACCATAGTTACTTAGTACAGTACTAGTAGAAGACCTAGTATTTGTTATGTTGAGGAAGAGGCAAACCCGAAAATAAAGAAGATAAAGAACATCAAATTTTAACGTGGAAAACCCTTCAAATCGAAGGTAAAAACTACGGGATCACAAAGATCCAAAAAGCTCCACTATAATAATAAGAGGATTACAAAAGTTTTCCAAATTGGCTACACAACACGGGCCAAACACGGAGCAACAATAGCAACAAGAGCAATAACTAATCAATTGAAGAAAGAGTATAATCCATAAAACAAAGCTGCTATTCGAGACTCGAAATCAGAACGTATCTCAAAATCCGATCTTCACCGTTCAAATCTAAGAACAAGATGTTACGAAAACTCAAACAAAATTTCAGTCCGATCCAACGGTTAACGAATTAAAAAATGTGATTTGAAATTGGCTGGTCGGAATAAAAATCTGCAGCAAAACAAATACTTTTCTTCTTTCTTCTCTCTTAATGAAAGCTCTCTCAAAACCCACTCTTATGTGCTTAAGTCTTTCAAAGACTTGTATCAATGAGTATAGAATAATTCTCCTAGGTTGTCCTATTTATAGATCATGAGTGGTGCTTTCTCTTAAAGCCAAAACCCACTCAAAATAGGAATACACCGAATCCAATTCCAAATAGGATTGGAAACCAAAAGAGAATAGGATTAGGCCATTGGGCCTTTGGCTGGACAACATGGGCATGTGCCCAACAAACTCCCCCTCCAGCCAAGGGGCCAAATGTGTCTTCAAGTAGAGGAACTATTGACAGGCTTCATGCCTGCCAATTTTCTACAAAATTCATGTTTATCTGCAACCACCACCTTTGTCAGCATATCCGAAGGATTTTCATCAGTGTGTATCTTCTCAACCTCCAATAATTTCTCTTCCACGGCCATTCTTATCCAATGATACTTTCTATTTATATGTTTGATCTTAGAATGAAAAGTGGAGTGCTTGGTGAGACAGATATCACTCTGATTATCACAAAATAAGATGTACCTTGGCTGCTCAAAGTCAAGATCATTAATAAACTCCTTTATCCATAATAGTTCTTTGGCACCTTCTGTGACAGCAATATATTTGGCTTCTGTGGTGGATAGAGCTATGCACTTCTGTAGTCTAGATTGCCAAGAAACAGCTCCCCCTGCAAAAGTGATCAAATAACCGGAAGTGGATCTTGAATTATCAAGATTTCCTCCTAAATCAGAGTATGTGTAAAAAATAAGTTCAGGCTTGCCATTGCCTAAGCACAGCTTCAAATCTGCAGTACCTTTCAAATACCTTAATATCCATTTTACTGCATCCTAATGTTCTTTTCCAGGATTAGAAAGGAATCTATTAACAGTACCAACGGCATGTACAATATCTGGTCTAGTGCAAACCATAGCATACATCAAGCTACCAACGGCAGAAGAGTAAGAAATACGAGACATCTCCTTTTTCTCTTCATCAGTAGATGGACTCTGACTAATACTCAATTTGAAGTGTTTAGCAAGAGGAGTACTAACCACTTTTGCATCTGTCATATTGAACCTCTTGAGTACCTTCTCAATGTATTGCTCTTGGGATAGAAATAACTCTTTTCTATCTCTGTGTCGGTGGATTTGAATGCCCAAGATTTTCTTTGATGGCCCCAAGTCCTTCATCGCAAATGATTTGCTCAACTGCTTCTTAAGGACTGCAATTCTGGATTTATTCTTTCCAACAATAAGCATGTCATCCACATAAAGCAATAAAATAATAAAATCATCATTAGAGAACTTCTGGAAGAATACACAGTGGTCTGAAGAAGTTTTCTTGTAGCCTTGTTATTCCATGACAGATTCAAACTTCAAATACCATTGCCTTGGAGCTTGTTTCAATCCATACAGGCTCTTTTTCAATTTGCAGACATAATTTTCTTTTCCCTTAGTTACAAAACCCTCAGGTTTCTCCAGATAAATCTCCTCATCTAAATCACCATGAAGAAAAGCAGTCTTGACATCCATCTGCTCAACCTCTAAATCTAGACTTGCGGCTAAGCCTAGAACCACACGAATAGAAGACATCTTCACAACAGGGGAGAAAATTTCATCAAAGCCAACTCCCTTCTTCTGGCTAAAACCTTTAACAACTAACCTCGCCTTGTATCTAGGCGCAGAGGTATGGTTATCTTGCTTTATTCTGAATATCCATTTGTTAGATAAAGCTCTCTTACCTTTCGGCAATTTCACTAACTCATATGTGCCATTATCATGGAGTGACTTCATCCCATCTTCCATCACTTCGATCCAATGATCTTTGTGATTATCTTTCATGGCTTCATCATAATTCTCAAGTTCTCCCATATCAGTCAAAAGTACAAACTCATCAGGAGGATAGCGCATAGATTTTTGCTTCCCTTGTAGATCTTCTAAGAGAGGTTTCAGGAGCATTCGAAGTAGTTACCTGTGCAGGAATTAGTTGCTGATCAACCACAACTTCATTAACTGGAGAATCCATATCATCTACACCATGATGATCATTTTGATCTTGATCACTATCTATATATCATTGTCTTGGGTTCCTTCATGTGCAATAGGTGCCTTAGCAATTGAAACTGGATCAATATCAACTAAGCTCTCATTACTCTGAGAATCTATCTTCTCAGCTTTGTCAATATCTTCAATAGTTTGGTCTTCAAAGAATATTGCATCACAACTTCTAATAAGTTTATTGTCAACTGGATCATAAAAACGATACCCAAACTTTTCTTGACCATAAAGATGCACTGCTTAGTTTTGACGTCCAGTTTAGATCTCTCATCTTTAGGAATACGCACACAAGATTTACACCCAAAAACTCTCAGGTGATCATAAGAAACATCTTTGGCAAACCAAACTCTGTCTAGGACATCACCATCCAAAGCAACAGCAGGAGATAAATTGATAACATAGGCAACAGTGTTAAGTGCTTCCGCCCAAAATATATTTGGAAGTTTAGCCTCTGAAAGTAAGAATCTAACTCTCTCAACTAGAGTTCTATTCATCCTCTCTGCCAAACCGTTCAATTGAGGCGTCTTGGGCGGAGTTTTCTGATGAAGAATTCCTTGTTCCTTGCAATAGTTATCAAAGGGACCACAATATTTACCACCATTGTCAGTGCGAATACATTTTAATTTCTTCCCCGTCTGTCTCTCAGCTAAGGCCTGAAATTTCTTAAACACGCCAAGTGCTTGATCTTTAGATTTCAAAGGATACACCCAGAGCTTACGAGAATGATCATCAATGAAGGTAACAAAGTAAAGTGCATCACCTTTTGACTTTACTTTAAAAGGACCACACAAATCAGAGTGTACTAGCTCTAATAAATCGGGCTTTCTTGAGGGATGATGGCTATGAAAGGAGACCTTTTTTTGTTTGCCAGCTAAACAATGTATGCACCTTTGAAGCTTTTCTTGTTTTACTCCACAAAGCAAACTTTTCTTAGCCAAACACGTAATCCCTCTCTCAGTCATATGACTCAATCTTCGATGCCACAATTCTGACAAACTATCACTTTTCACCAGATTTATTGATTTATTAAGAATAGAGCCTTGTGTCACATATAATTGACCAGACTTGACTGCTCGAGCCACTACTAATGAGCCCTTGGTGAGCTTCCATTGGCCGTTAAAGAGAGCATTATGGTAACCTTCATTATCTAATCTTCCTGCGGAGATCAAATTGAAAGGAAAGTCTGGAGCATGCTTCACATCTTGAAGAACTAACGTTGAACCATTATTAGTTTTCAAACAAACTGTGCCAACACTCAACACCTTAACTTCACTGGCATTGCCCATCTTTAACACTCCAGAATCAACAGCAGTATATGATGAGAAAAAATCTTTTCTTGGTGTGACATGTGAGGTAGCTCCAGAATCTACTATCCAGCTAGTCTCATGGGATACCAAATTGATGATGTTTTCATTATAAGCAAAAAGAAGGTCATCTCGAACAATAGCGGCAACATTGTTCTCGTTATTTTCAACTTTCTTTCCTTCTCTAGTGTCTTGATTCAACTTGCGGCAAAATCTTTTGATGTGTCGTTTCTTGCCACAGTGGTTGCATGTAATATTATAGTATTTGGACCTTGACTTGCTTCTACTTTTAGCTCTATTCCTTGATCCTCTTGTTCTATCTCTCCCCCGGTCTTCTGTAACCAAGATATCTGTTTGTGAGGACGAACCCTGAGATTTTCTCCTTACTTCCTCGTTCAACACATCACTCTTGGCATATTCCATGGTCACCTTACCTCCTGGAGCTGAATTTGTCAAAGAAACACGAAGAGATTCCCAAGAGTCTGGTAAAGTATTAAGAAGCCAAAGTCCTTGTATCTCATCATCAAAATTAATCCCCATTCCAGATAGCTGATCAAGGACGCCCTGAAAATCATTTATGTGATCAAGGATAGGGCTGCCTTCCTTGTATAAAGTTCATCAATTGCTTTAGCAAAAATAATTTGTTGTTCCCAGTTTTTGAAGCATAAAGAGTCTCTAGCTTTTCCCACAATGATCTCGCATGTATCTCGTTCACAATATGGTTGCGAACATTATCTTCAACACATTGCCGTATATATCCACATACTTGTTGGTGCTCGAAATTCCAATCTTCATCGGATATACTCTCGGGTTTATGAGCTGAAAAAACGGGTAGATACATCTTCTTCACGAACAACAAGTCTTTCATCTTGCTTCTCCAAACATTATAATTTCTCCCATTTAAATATACCATCTTGCTCATATTCGCCTCCATTCCGTAACAACTCAGATAAGTAACCAAGGCTCTGATACCACTATTATGTTGAGGAAGAGGCAAACCCGAAAATAAAGAAGATAAAGAACACCAAATTTTAACGTGGAAAACCCTTCAAATCGAAGCTAAAAACTACGGGATCACAAAGATACAAAAAGCTCCACTATAACAATAAGAGAGTTATAAAAGTTCTCCAAATTGGCTATACATAAGGGCCAAATACGGAGCAACAATAGGAACAAGAGCAACAACTAATCAATTGAAGAAAGAGTATAATCCATAAAATTCAGCTGCTATTCGAGGATCGAAATCAGAACGGACCACGAAATCCGATCTTGACCATTCAAATCTAAGATCAAGATGTTACGAACACTCAGTCAAAATTTCAGCCTGATCCAACGGTTAACAAATCGGCAAACGTGATTTGAAGTTGGCTGGTCGGAATAAAAATTTGCAGCAAAACAAATACTTTTCTTCTCTCTTCTCTCTTGATGAAAGCTCACTCAAAACCCACTCTTATGCGCTTAAGTCTTTCAAAGACTTGTATCAAATAGCATAGAATAATTCTTCTAGGTTGTCCTATTTATAGATCATGAGTGGTGCTTTCTCTTAAAGCCAAAACCCACTCAAAATAGGAATAAACCGAATCCAATTCCAAATAGGATTGGAAACCAAAAGAGAATAGTATTAAGTCATTGGGTCTTTGGCTGGACAACATGGGCATGATCCCAATAGTATTACACAAAACAGATTGACTTTTAATCAACCTTTTTCTAAGCATCCCTTCTTGATCTTGTTGATGTAAAGTCGAAGCAAAAAGTGGTGGACTTTCAAAAACAATACAGATTTTCTTTGCATGCAGAACTGCATAGTTGGCCAGACAGTCTGCCACACGATTTTGCTCCCTATAGATGTTCTGAAGAGGGGGACTATCCATTTATAATACATGTTACATGTCTCTAAACTATTATTCTAATTGTTGGTTTTAAGGTTTAGTGTGACTGCTACCAAAGTTGTGGTTTACCAATCAAGATCACTTTTATGCCAGTGAACTACCGAAATAAACCTCTCATTTTTTTTTTCCTACGTTTCCATTTTTCGCTTGGATTTTTTTAATATCTTATTGTTATTACGTGAAAATAGCATTCACTAGTTAGTTTTCGAATTGGTAATCTAGAAATAGTCAGTATTTGTAAAGTCACTAAAAAATATCCACTATTTTATGCGGAGATAAAATTTGTGCAAAAATACCTAGCTAAAATACGAAAAATTCTAATATAATATGCCGAATTATGAAGCTCCTGTGTATGAACTTCCAACATATTATATAGTAACTCCAGCATATTATGAAATTCCAACACATTATACCGGAATTTTATTTGTAAAAAAATTCGAACTCCAGTATTGATATTATGCTGGAATTTTTTCTGATTTTTAAGGGTGTTTTTGTTCAAATTTTATCTTTACATGAAAAAATGGTTAAATATAGACTATTTTTGAAACTATGGCTATTTTTTAATTACCAATTATAAATCAGGCTATTTCTGATTGTTTCACGTTATTATTGCTTGTTGCCGCTACTTCTTTTCATCTTTTCTTTAGCCGAGAGTTTATCGAAAACAACCTTTTTGTTCTTTCCAAATAGGGATAAGATTTACGTACACGCTATATTTCTCATACTTCATTTATAGGAATTTATTGAATTTGTTATGGTTGTTTGTATTTTTGTTTCCCCCTATGTTTCTTCTTTATGGGGCAACACTTCTTTTACGGCTTATAGAAAAAGGTTTTCCACTGCTATCACAGTATGGCCAATCTTAGAAGAGTTAGAAATAATTGAAGGATTCGTTTTCAAAAATATCTTTACCAAAAGTTATTGAGTTAAGTTTTATGTAATGATCGTATATAAAATATTTATATCATCAAGTTCACTTATATGTAATTTATTCATAACAAACTCAATGTGAAATAATCTAGTAGTATAATGTTTACCCTAAAAACTGGATAATAATTAAATTTATAATATAATTTTAAGGACACATGATTTCACTTAATACCAATTGATAAATGTAGAGATTACTAATAAAAATTGACAATAAGATAAAGCAAAACCAGTATTTGAACGAGATTCAGGCCTTGAGCTTGAATGCCCTCGATTTGTGCAAGAACAATTAAAATATTGCAAGCTGATGAACAAGGGAATGTAAATTAAAAAAAGAATATTATATTGCTTTGATATGCGTGAATGTAAGATGTCTACAAAATGATTAAAACCCTCTTTATATAGTAGAGGAATTCTATCTACGATACAATTCTAATTACGGAAGTAAATCTCATGATTAGCCTAAACAATCGCCTTTGATTTGATCCGTTCAGAGATCCTGCCGTGATTTCGACCAGTCACGGATATCTCGCTTTTCTATTATTGTGCTTTGCTTGAAATCTGCCCTGTTTGGTCTCGAAGCTGCCGGCCTCGATCTCGACAGGCACTTCGATTCTCGAACTCGGTACCTTGTCTTCGTCACTTTGATCTGCTCCACTACGAGGCAGACCCTCGATGCAACTCTTTGATCTCCATCGAATAGTAAACTCGGGTAGACCCGATTTTAACTGTATACATATAAAAACTTCATCACAAAGTGTTTATACAAATTAAGCCTATAGTTATTTAAGGGCAAAGTCTCAATCTTGAAAAAGATAATTCAATTTTGTACAAGTCTCAATATATATGTAGACAAGACTTTTAATGTAGACCGAAAACGCTAACCACATAAAAAAGAATTTTAAAAAAGGAAATATACTACTTTTGCTATACATAAAATTAAGGGGGGTTTCCTCCTTGAAATTGCTATGGATTTCTTTGATTGTTATAACTTTATGACGCAACTATTTCATGGGGAAAGCTCGTCTTATGCATTACATTCCTTTCATAATTTAATTGTTAATAGTAATATTTAAAAAAAATACTTAAGAATAATATAAAGCTTTTCATAAAGGAGAAAAAAGAAACATTATAACCCGCATAGAAACATGTAAATAATAAAATTACAATATGAAATGTAGGGTTTCATAATACTCAAGTTAGAAGTTCTCTAAAAACATCTGCACGCTTGCGAGTACTCGCCCGGGCTTAGATACAGGGGTGGATCATCGGATTCATCTGAACATAGTACTTTCGACGTAGAATATAAATTTATATATAAAAAGTCACTAAAATAGCAATAAATAATATATATGAATCCAACAACAACAACATACCCAGTAAAATCCCACTAGTGGGGTCTGGGGAGAGTAGAGTGTACGCAGACCTTACCCCTGCCCCGAAAAGGACATAGAGGCTGTTTCCAGGAGACTCTCGGCTTAATAGGAAAGACAAAAATAATATATATGAATCCATAACTGTAAAAATATAATGAGTTTAATGTTAAAACAAAAGTTGAACCCATAAACCTTAAATTTTGTGCTTTCGAAAAAGGTTATTTGCAACCCTTGAAAGTTTCTTATTCAATTTTCAGTCTTTTTCCTCCAATTAACTTGACGGACAAAAGGTAAAAAAAGTATACATCTATTATGGAAGGAATAAATATGACAATACAAGCGCTTGTAGCTCAGTGGATAGAGCGTCTGTTTCCTAAGCTATTAGCTAAGAATTGAAACATGTAATGCAGGTCATTTTAGTTAACGGATGGCTATTATAGGAAAATACTGCTAAATTGTAATTTGTATTTACAATAAAGATTCTGCTCTTTTTCTCGTTCTTTTTCCCCCCTGTTGACGCGTGGAAACAAGCAGAGTAACCAGACAATCTAGGACGATTCAGCATTTAGATTTGTCCAGACTATAGTTAACATTTAAAGAAGGTTAGTACATTTGTTGTTAGACCAAAGAGTAGTCTTGTAAAGAGGTAGAGCTTCTACGTCGAAACAGGAACATTAACTACTGAACTTGATCCTCGGCCTCATTTCTGCAGCATAAGTTATGAATAAAAAGATTACATGATACATTTGTGTTTTTCGTCTTTTATAATCCAGCATTTTCAGGAGATTTGGTCACGATCAAGTGAAACAAAGAGTTGCCAGGTAAAAGATACAGAAAAAAGGAAACTGTTTGATTCCCATTTCAGCCACAAGTTTGGCCTTGTGATCTTAACCTATCTCCCCTAGAATTGCACGGCTGTACTCGAGCCTCAAGCAGCAGCACCAATTGCCTCAGCAGACTTAAGCCTAGATGAACCGTAGAGCGTTTCTTCAAAGCGATAATTTCATTCTTTGAACCATAAGCAACTTGAGTCCTATCATCAAGATTAACGACCACTCTGTCAAGAACCGACTGTTTTCCATCGCTACTGTAACCGCCAGCTTTCTCAATCAAGAATCCTAATGATGCCACTTCAAAGAGCAATCTCAGTTTCGCCTTGGTAGTTGGAGATATCACATTTGTGAAAATACCTTTCTCCTTGACAATTATCTGCAAAAATTCAAGAATGAATTTTCAACTTCAAAATGACATTTTAGGCTATAGGTACACAAGTAAAAGAGATCAGAAGATAAATATACCTGGTTTACATCAGGCACCATTCCTCCAGTGTATCTCAAGGTGTATTTTTCTTTGACATAGTAACCTATCAGCTGTCATCAAGAATCAAGAGTCAGAATGCGGAATTTCATATATAAGTAGCAACCAAGAACAGTGGCAGATCTAGAGTATAGTATATGGGTTCCCCGGTATCTGTCAATATTTAACTATAAACCCAGTTATTATTGTATATTAATTTGAGATTACGACAGGAACCCATAAACTTCAAATTCTGGATTTGCCTTTGAGTCTAAGAACGCCGAAATCCAGATAAAAGCAACAAAAAAAAATGAAAAAGGGAATAACAAAAGAAAAGGTAGAGGAAAGACTGATTGTACAAACATGAATCTGATATCAGTGATTGGAAACAAAAAATGAACAAAGATTTGACAAACCTCAGCATAATCAGGATTGTCAAATGTGGCTCTCAAATTTCCAGGGGAAAACATTTTTCCTTCTCCAATTTCTGTTGTATCTTTGACATGTTGCCATTTTCCTACGAACAAATGAAACGTTGGTCACTTCACACTTTGCCTTAAAGTTTTACAGGTTGAATGTTCAGATTCAGATAACTCATTTAGTCTGACTGTTATTCATGTTCAAACCTTCATCAAGGAGGAGGAATTCATGGGTCCCGGGAACATCTTTAAGAGCAATAACATATGTAGTTCGTGGTCCATATATCCCCATCGCTGCTGCTACTTGATCTCTTCCTGTGATCCCGGTTAGCTTATCCCCGGCCAAACACCAAAGATGGTTCCGACTGTGAAGTTTGTGTCCACAATGCTGGATCCGTCAAGTGGATCAAAAGCAACACTAAATCCTCCTGTTCTCATTGACACAAATAGAATCATCAGTGTCTTATAACCTAATGTTTCTATATGGAAAATCAAGTACTCCTAGTTCCGAATTATATAATCTGCCAACCTTCAACAGGACCACCCATGTCTTGGAGCTCAGGAACTTCCTCAGAACAAGCATATTTGCAGAAGTGTGAATAAGTCAAGGCCTAGACATCAACAATCAAAAGGACAATTTTTTGTCAAACTTAGATAAGAATTAACATTGCAGAGGATTTGCTTATCAGGTAGCATAACCTACTTCTTTCATCAGGGGCGGAGCTACATGTATGGAAAGGGGTTCAACCGAATCCCCTTATCGAGAAATTATGCTATGTAAATAGAGTAAAAACATATCTGTTTGTATATTTACAAATTGTTGAATCCCCTTGACAAGAGGAAAGCTTCAAATATAGTGGCACAGGTAGTTCAAAAATTGTTTTTGGTCATAAGTAGAGTCTATCGGAAACAGCCTCTCTACTCCCAGGGTAGAGGTAAGATTTGGATACATACTACACACCCCAAAACTTCACTTGTGGGATTATACTGGGTTATTGTTGTGGTTGGTCTCTTGCAATTTATTGAATTCCTTTGTTAAAAATCTTGGCTGCCACTGTCCACAATGCCATGTATATGTAGAATAGTTCTTCTATTTAGTGTTGTCCTACCTCAAAGAGGAGCTTATCGGCAAGCATATCAACTGCAAGTTGTTCATCTCCAAAAGAATTGACACAAGCAGTTCCTCCACAAGAAGCTGTTCTGACTTTAAAGGCAATTGTTCTAATTGCTTCTCCCATGCACATCATCAGCCTAATCAACCCCTTATCTGAGGTTGATTTTGTAAGAAATTCTTCCTATAAAAATAGACCAATTCACTAGATATTGCCATCAATTTCATGCATAACAATTAACAGAATAGAATAATCAATAACATGATCAAACTTACCAAACCAATCTAACATTTAGTCACCAGGGAAGAATTTTTGGTCCTAGAAACCTTAATTGATGATTTTGGCGCGACGCGAAATGATTCCCCAAATAATGAGCTTGATTTCAGACTCTGCAAGAGATTTATGCCATAGTTATGGCATATCAGTTTATGTTTAATTTTTCTTGATCAACAAATTTTATGTGAAAGGCTTTGTATAGAACTACTAATTTATGACATCCGAGGTTTAGTTTTTTATTCATCGTTTCTATAGTATAAAGAATTTTTACATCATCCGCATATTTAATATGTTGTAGCAAACAATCTATCTTCTATTTCAGGTCACTAATTTCACTTTTGTGAACAGTTACATGTATTTATCGTTTAGGTAATTTGATAATGTAAATATTTTTTTGTACTGTCATCAGTGTATAGAAGTTAAACTCCTATTATAAGAATTAGCGCAGTGAATTAAATGAAAATTAAGACATACTAATTTCCCAAAGTTCTTGCTATAGTTGAGTTAGTTTCAGCCTCTAACTTCCTTTGGGGTGGAGGGGTTGGGGGTGGGTTTGCAGATAAGCAGTTAATGGGATATTGCCACGTGGCTGATATTTGTATAGATAGGCTGATCTAAGGGGTATGGGGTGAGATTAATGACCATCACTCATATTTTTGTGACTCAAATATCTGTAAAACTAATCAAAGAGATATTGTATCTACTATCTTGTGAGTAATGAGCTTCTTCATTTTGTTCTATTTGGCAACTTGACATTGCAAATTTAAATCTATCTATAAATTCTAATATTGTATTTCATTTGGCCAAGGGTCTATTAGAAACAGTCTATTGCCCTTTCAAGGTCCCTGCGTACATCCTACTCTCCCAGGTTCTATTTGTGGAATTACACCGAGTTGTTATTGTTATAAATTCTAAAATCGGGTATACAAAGGTGTTAACTCTAACCTTTGTACCTCATCGATTACGTAAACCTTTCCAAAAAGAATTTTGAAGGTTATAATCTTAATCTAAATGTTTTATGATTATTTAAAATTTGGCTTGGTAATTTTAAATGTAAAAGCTTATCTCCCTAGTCCAATATTTCTCCGTCCTCTTGCAAATTTAATGTAAAAGCTCATCTCTCTACAACAACAACCACCCAGTATAATCCCACAAATGGAGTCTGGGAAGGGTAATATTTTTGCTCATCTCTCTAATAGTAAATAATAATCTAAGCTTTTTTATTTAAAAAAAAAGTAATTCGCACAATTTAGTGTAACGTCAACATGTATTTATAAGTACGACACCTTGATTTTAGAGACAATTCAAAAAAAAATTTAAAATAAAGAATAAACTTGATTTGACGACATAATGATGGATAGTTTATAAATTATTCTCTCTCTACTTAATGACGACATAATTTTAGTCCTAGTATTCCTCTAGCATAATCTAATGATGGATAAGCCCACTCTTATTTTTATCATACAGCAAACCTGTCACGCTCCAACCTTGCGGAGTGCGACCGGCGTTCGACCGAGATATCCCAGCCAAGCAAGCCTATTTGATACCTTCTACCCAACCTTACCCATGAATAATTTGAAAATCAAAATCAAGATATAGATGTGAGAGGATAAAATGTAAAGTACCAGGTCTCATTACTTGTAGGAGCTTCATTGATATTTACCAAAAGATAACAAGTTCATAGTTCAAAAGTGAAAACAGGTCCAACAACTACAACATTCTTAGTATGCTATTTCCCAAATCAAACACAACTTACAACATGTCTACGGAGCCTCTAAGGGAACATGAGTACAATACGAAAATGCCGATGACAAGGCTCCGGTTATACCTCAAAAGCAGTGTACATGAAAACAAGACAATATATGGGCCTCGGTGTAGCGTAAGGCTGACCAAAATCTGCTGAGTGGAGGGTATGCTGCTATCAAGAACCAACTCTGCCTGTTGACGAACCACCTGCATCCATTAAAGATGCAGCGCCCGCGACAAAAGGGACGTTACTACATATGGAATAGTACTAGGATGTAAAGCTAAAAACCCTCTCATAGAATAGATCTAAGCCAACATAAAAGGAAAGAGACGTCAAAGTAGTAGTAAATCAATAATATTTAAATGCCAGTTTAAAAAATAAGTAAAACTTTAAGTTAGCATTATCATTTTAGGCTGAGAGATCCTTAGTACCGACACACCACCATGCACATGGCATAGAGTCCGATCCCCACCCGATCGACTAAGGCATCTTCCCCTAATGTATGCAAGTGGACATAGGAACACAATACCACCATATGCACGGCATGGCGTCTGATCTCCGCCCGACCAGATAAGCCGTCTCACCACAATGCAGTGTGGATCGACATAAAGTTGTGCATAATTTGGTAAATACTGAATTACCTTACTGAAACCGAAAATTTTGGTATTTGTTATCCGATATTTTGGTATTCTGTATAGTATTTGGTTTAAGTTTTAAAAATTATTAGTATTAGGTATGGTATTTGGTATATATATATATATATATATATATATGCACACACACACACATATTATTAATTATAACATAAATATAAAAATCTAAAATTATTTTTCTTTATTCTCTAAGTTCATCAATTAACTCTAAGCAAGTAACAAGATATTTCCAATAATCAAATTTGTTCTTTTATGTAAAGGGTTGATTTTGCTAGTTTTGGACAGAACTTTTGTCAAAAAATATTTTTAGTTTTGTACTTTTGAGTACTTTAATTTAGAATATTACAGTCTATTACTCTGACATATAGAAAAACATAGATGTATGGAAGTTGGCATATGGAAGTATACCAGAAATCTGTGGGAGGACTTCAGGTACAATACCAGAATCTTGGTGAGGAATGGTAGTAAAACTCACTTTTGGGATGATGCATGATTAGGAGAATATCCAGAATTATACGACATGGCGGACAATCAACAAACTGTGGGAATTAGCAAAGGGCTTCTCAACTTATTCAGCTACTTGATAGTTTTACATTTCAGGAAGAGAAAACAGATAAGCTGTTTTAGATCCCACAGAACAATAGTATTTTCACGGTGAACAGTTGTTATAAGATTCTATTTTTGGTGGACTTTGCCCAACAAAATTTACAAAGGAGAGCAATGATTCTTCGCAGCAAATGCCTGCTATGAAAAAAGAGCGAAGAGGAAGCTAATGACTTATTTTTGCATTGTAGCTTTGCTACGCAGAGCTGGAATCTGTTCTTCAATCTTTTCCAGGTCAGTTAGGTTATGCGAAGAACTATTTAAACAACTGCTACAATGCTGGATTGGCAAGGGCATTGGAAGGGGAAGAGGAAGATATGGAAGACCATTCCTGCTTGTGTTTGGTGGCTGATTTAGAAGGGGAAGAGGAAGATAAGAATTTTCACGCTCTCCAACATACTAGCCTCAACATACTATCAAGAATGCATATTAACTTATCGAAATTGGAAAAAACATTGTCAACTTCATAAAAATCAGTAACAAGTTCATCTTTTACAGCCTTATACAAGTATTACATGCATACAGAGAGAGAGAACTACACTGACATATAACAACATTTTGATGCTTTGCATTATTAGGAAGACCAAATCACTACGCAAAGGCTTTTAGTAACAATAGATTTTCTTTTTAGTGGCAATATTTATTTCTGCAAAAACATTTACCAGCAATTGATTAAATGCCATTAGATCCAAGGTTGCTAAAGCCTCTAGCGGCATTTATGCCGAATGCTGGTAAAGACCCATATTATTGCCGCCAAAACTAACTACTTTTAGCAGCATTTATTCAATTACTATAGCCACTAAAGCTGACTTAGAAATATAGTATTTAACCTATTTTGTGATTTTTGTTATTGCCGCTAAAATTCAACAAGTGCCATTAAAGGGAATTTATTTTAGTGGCAATAATTATGGTGGCTAAACTGACCATAAATTCACCTTAATCCACTCATTTAATGAAACACTCATAACATCGTCGTTCCTATTTGCCCTGGTGATGGACGCGTTGACACATTACATTCAAGGGGATGTGCCATGGTGCATGCTATTCGCCGATGACATAGTTCTGATTGATGAGTCGTGAACCGGTGTTAACGAAAGACTGGAGGTTTGGAGACAAGCTCTTGAATCTACAGGTTTCAAGCTTAGCAGGACAAAGACGGAATACCTGGAGTGTAAGTTCAGTGCTGAGCAGAGGGAAGTAGGCGTAGATGTGAGGCCGGAATCACAGGTCATCCCGATTAGAGGCAGCTTCAGGTACCTTGGATCGGTTATCCAGGAGGGAGAGGAGATAGGATGTTACACACCGTATTGGGGTAGGATGGATGAAGTGGAGATTAGCATCTGGAGTATTGTGTGACAAGAGAGTACCACTGATACTCAAAGGTAAGTTCTATAAAGCGGTGGTTAGGCCGGCCATGATGTATGGGGCTGAGTGTTGGCCGGTTAAGAAATCACATATCCAGAGGATGGAGGTAGGGGAAATGAGGATGTTGAGGTGGATGTGCGGGCACACTAGGATGGATAAGATTAGGAATGTTGATACTCGGGAGAAGGTATAAGTGTCTCCCATTGATGACAAGATGCGGGAAGCAAGGCTCAGATGGTTTGGGCATGTTCAAAGGAGAAGCCCGGATGCTCCGGTAAGGAGGTGCGAACGTCTGGTGGTGGAGGGCACGAGAAGAGGTAGAGGACGGCCTAAGAAGTATTGGGGGAGGTGATTAGGCAGGATATGGCGAGGCTTCAGATTTCCGAGGACATGGCACTTGATAGGAACATGTGGAAGTCGAGTATTAGGGTTGTAGGTTAGGAGGTAGTTGAGTCTTGTCTTATACCATATCTTTGTGAGAGTTTGGTAGGGATACTATTCTACTTTGCCTTGCTTTTGCTTTTTCTTTGCTTTGGGTTATTTTTCTTGATTTTTGTTTCTATTGGACATATTTTTCTCATATTATTTCGGTGGAGTTACTAATATTGTCTTCTTTTATCTTTTTGTCTTCTTGATCCGAGGATTTTTCGAAAACAGCCTCTCTACTCCTTCGGGGTAGGAGTAATGTCTGTGTACACACGACCCTCCCCAGACTCCACTTGTGGGATTTTACTGGGTCGTCGTTGTTGTTATTGTTGTTGTATTTTATAACATAAAAAACAAAGATCACAAGAGCAATACCTTCTAACTAGAAGAATTATCAAACCCAAAACAATGTCATTTACTTGAAACAAGAACTAACAAATCCGACACAGCAACTTATTTCTCGACTTGTAAGATATGTAGTATCATTGTTTTCTGAGTTACTGTTCTGATCGACTCTAATCTGTTGTGCTGGATGTATTGCTGTATCAGTGTGTCTGTATCTGTAAAATATCTTCTCTGTGACAGTTTGTATTGAGACATATATATCATATATTCGAATGGGTTTTCTGAATGATACTCAAGGTGCTACTCTTGACAAACACTAAAGTGCAGTTTTTGCCCTACAAGCATCATGTTGATTAGCTGAAGGAAAATACATTAATAATCTTACAAAATGCACCAAAGTGGCAATCCATTAAATAATCTCACAACCGAAGGACCAATATCTGCACTCTTTTGCCCATAAACTATTTCTACCCTCATTCCAAACAACGGAAAATTAACAGAGACGTTTCTCTGATCATGAAATTAACATGGTAATAAATTACATTAACAAGGATGTCAATTGTCTTAAATTCTTGTTTAGAGCTCTGTCACACTAACAACTCATGTATTTTCTTGACAGATCAAAGTAGCAGTTATTTAACTGGTACGTGGTTGTTGCTTTACTATAATAGAAATTTTGCAGGCTATGTAAGTTTTGTCGGAGACATGGTCACGTTGAGGAGTGTAGGAAGAGAAATACACCTCAACCTAGCAGAGAACAATGGGCAAATAGAGAAGACAGCAATGGAATTAGTAGAGATGAAAATGGGAAGAGTTCTCTAGAAGCACCACAGAGGGACAAAGCTAACAGCTATGTAATTAACAGGTATGGACAACACCAAAAAAACACAAGTAGACTGCAGCTAACTTTCACATATACATTAACGATAAAAAAGATATACCTTGCGAGAAGAAGGAACTTGATGTCACTGATGCCATCTGTGGTGCTTGTGTTTCTTGTTTATTGCCACTATTGGCATCATGAACCTAGTAAATATAACCACATATTAGATAGCACAATTTTCTTATAAAGCTAAACTTTAAGAAGAAAAGTTTAAAACTTTGAAATTGATTCACCTGTCTAGTAGTGATTCCATTGTTTTGAGGCTCATATAATTCAGTAGAAGCATATTTGCACATAAATTGTCTCATCCATGATAATTCAGACACTAGCATATCTTGATTTTTTTTCATCAAAGCGAATTCTTCATCCTGTTTTTTTTCAACTCCTTTAACTCGCTTATCTCTTGTTCTAACTTATGTGCAGCTTCATTAGACAAACCATCAGCAACAGCATTTCGTAAGGAAGATTTACCACCCCATAATAGAGAAGGGTAGGACCAAGTCCTAAACCACGAACATAACCACTTTTTTCAATTCCAAACACTTAGAGAATACACATCTCCTTCCCAAGCAACACCACCACGATGTTGTTCATTATATGTCTTGCCACTACTCAACCTCTCATTCATCATATCCTGAGGGTAATAGAGATAACAATTTATGGCACAGTAAAGTAGAAGACAAACAAATAAGTTATGACACAGGTTGAGCATATTCGTTAAGACCTGTAATTATTGACAAGAGAAAGAAGCATAGTGGGACAAAGAAGCCGGAAAAAAAAAAGAGAGGACAGTTGGTGCTTATAAATAATGCTGCATTGTGGGCCGGGGCCGGGCCTAACGGGCCGGGCTTCGCGTTCCCGGGCTTGGTGGGCCTAATGGGTAGAACCGGCCGGTGACGGGCCTAAGCCCATTGTGGTCCTGGGCTTAGCGGGCCGGACCCGTGGGCTTAGCGGGCCGGGCCCGTGGGCTTAGCGGGCCGGGCCCGTGGGCTTAGCGGGCCTAATGGGCTTTTTTTATAAAAAAAATTTATTTAATGCAATTTCTTGTAAACCATATATGTATGTATATATATATAAATTGCTCTTATATATGGATATATAAATATATGTAGTATGTATAATATAGAAATATAATTAATAAAGTATTTGACGAAAAAGTAAAATAACGAAATAATAGTAAAACTAAATTGGCATGCTTAATAAATTAATAACAAAGTACAACATGAAGCATAATACCCTCAACAAAATAAAGTACAACATGAAGTAAAATAACA
>MU788535.1:43915-58023 GCA_026770625.1 Nicotiana glauca
TTTTTCCCCTATTCAAAAGGGTTTTCCACGTAAAAATCTTGGTGTCATTGTTACTCTTTTATTTTTGTTAATTACCGTATCTCGGTGCTATATTATTATTCCGCTTATATTACCGTGAATATTATTTCTGTGGGGGTTTATTCCCAACATAATTTGTTGTCCTGAATATGCAAAAGATATTTGTCTCTTCCATATAGGAATCCACTGATGAATGTACAGCAGAGAGCCAGAGACATACAGCTTTAATACAAATACCTAGCATAGCAGATATTTGTCCCAATGTTGTGTATGCAGAGCAGCGCTTCCTCATATGATGGCTATGTACTTTCTCGTTAAACCAAACACAAAGATTCTTTGATGTAACACAGTATTACGCAACTCCGACTCATCTAAAGCTTAATCAAAAAGAGCTAGCACATTGGAAGCTGTGTGACTGTAACAGCCTCTATAGTTTATTTAAATATTCAAAAGCAAACTATTTGACAGACTTACACCAGAAATATAAATTCTGCAAGCAAGAATTCTTAATTCTAGAAGTATGCATCCTCCTTCCTCCAAAGCACGCATTATTCCTTTCCAGCCAAAAAGTCGAGAAGATGCACATGGGGATGGTTTTCCAAATCTGCTTCAGGTTTCTAGGCATCGGCTGACTTCATCAGCTATCCAGTGAACTCTTGATCTCAGTGGCATTACCGATGAAACACCTGTCACATTTAGAAACAGCTCCAAACATTCCCTAGACGCTAGAAACTCTGCAATGTAAAAACAAGTGTTCCACTATATTTTCTAAAATTGGTTTCAGCACCTAAAAGTGCTTTTCAACAGTTTATGCTTATTGACTACTTTTAATCAGCTAATCCAAAGAGGGCTTAGCCTCAGGTCCGACTATCAGTTTCTCGTGAACTTCATGCCTCATTCTTATGTCTACAAAGACATGAGGCTTGCAAACTTTCAATGTTACCTGTCTTAGCAAATGCAATGTAAAAACAGGTGAAAAGAAAAGGTCTTTCGAGATTTGAATTTTGGTCCCCCAAGGTTTTTGTGCACATCTCTAACTTTTCGCCGCTAGGCTATCTCCTTAGGGGTGTTCTGTCCTCCAAAGTTATGCCTAAGTTTTAGGACTTCGAAAGCTCGAAATTTACTTCTCAGGAAAAAGAATTTTTTTCCAGATCCTCCAACAATGAAAATTGCTTCTTTAAAAAGTTAACAAACACTATGAGAGTGTTCTTTTCATGTTAAAACCAGTTATCCTGCTCCTACATATTTAATTCAATACGACTCACAAGTTTCATACATCTTACAGTCTTGTCTCCGTTTTACTTAAAACAAAAAGCCATAAATTACATTAAAACACCTATTAAAGTAGCTTGTTTTGGTTGAATTGCAGCAAAGGAAGCTTTTCTAACTCAGGAGAGCTTGCAGGAGAGGTTTTGTTCTATGTAACAGGCGTTACATGTGTGAAGAAGAGACAGAAACAGTCAATCATCTACTCATCCATTGCAGAGTGGCAAAGTAGTGCTGGGAGCTCTTCCTAAATATATATGATGTCAAGTGGGCAATGCCTTCCATTGTAAAGAGTTTGTTGGAGACATGGTAACAACAAAAAGTCAATAGATAGTATGGAGAACAATTCCTCCGTGTGTGTTCTGGACAATATGGTTGGAAAGAAACAGGATTTGCTTCGAAGGGGAAAGGCGGCATGTAAACAGGATTTGCTTCGAAGGGGAAAGGCGGCATGTATCTAGGATCAAAAACAGATGCTTATTAAACTTGTATTTCTGGTGTAAAAGACATGTAATGGAAAATATGGAACAATATATGGATTTTATAGAGGAGCTAGGAGGAATGTAGTTGCTTTGTTGTATTAGTTTGGATGTTTGTAATTCTGTACCATCTTGGTACCTTTTAATAAAATCTAACTTTATCAAAAAAAAAAAAAAATCATAAATTACAGACTCTAGGAATGGAGACAGAAAAGACATAGTATTCGATCTAAATATGACTTATCAAAGATGATATGCAGCTAATGCTGATATCAATTTGCAAATCCAGGCGTACACCTAATGTCAATCCGAGTCTGTAGGCTGAACTCACAATTAATACTTACCTCACTGAAACTGGACAATCTTTCGATTCTGACTCACTTGATCTTTGATAGCGATAAAGAAGATATCAAAAACATCCTATAGTGAGTTTCAGTCTTCTAGAATTAAACTGCTTAATGACTTTGCCAGATTTTATAGAAGACAAACTATGGTATAAGAATTTTCAGTAATTGCTAGTTTAAAGTTATAACTCAGTAATCATAACTTTCACCCTACACCAGCTAAGTATAGGTTCTAACCTACCAGAAGTTCTCCATTAAGAAAACTGAGAATAAAGCCAATCCTGATTGCATTCCAACAGAACATACTTGGAAACAAGAAAGTATAACAACTAACGGAAGTATCTTTTGTCCAATTATATTGAAAACAAGAAAGATACATCAATAGACTCTGAAGTTAAATGACAGGTTGTAATCATTTAAATAAAAAAGCATTCGACTTTTATTGTAAAAATAGCATAACAAATAGAGCAAATAAATAAATGTCTGACTCTAACACAGAGTTGGTGTGACCCAAGTTGGAGGACAAACACGACTGAGGGAAACACCCTCGTAATGCATCTGGATGCTGCCATCTGCTAAGTTGAACACCCCCATGTCCAAGCCTCCTCCTTCAACAAAGGAGGCGTATGATTCAAAAAAATCGTCAGTAAAATAAATATGATTGGGCTTGATTCCTGGAAATTGAGAAGCTTGGACAGAAAGAGAAGCATTAGCACCCAGAAAAAAAGCTCTCTCCCCTAATTCCCTGGTTTCTGTTACTTTGCCAGCAGCAGCTAAATCAACCTTGAAAACTCGAAAACTTTCTGTTCCATATCTTAACTCCTCCCCATCCCGAAGCTCTTCCTGATTTTCGTCTACGATGTAAGTCAATGGAATCCTCATCCTGTCACAATCATCTTTGACTTTGCTTAATAGAATACCATGTCGTACAACTATAAATAATGATCCTAGTGATTCTACAATGTATGGGTGACCTAGCCTGTCTCGACGATCAAATGGTAACTGCGCTATGATATGACTTCTTTTAGTGGGTTCAGGGCCAGCAACATCACAAAAAAGGACGCGGCCAGAATAATCTACTGCATAAAAGCGGCCATTAAAATATACCAGATCAGCTAATGGATCATGATCTAATCTGTTCCAGCTAACCCTAGTCCATCTCAAATCTCCAGGTCTCCAAAAACTGAGAAATCTCATGCCTCCCTCAATGACCATAAGAACAAAGTCGGATGTATAAGAAGGACTAGCTGATAAAACTGCCTTGCGAAAAAAAGTAAATGGATAGGCAGTCTCGTGTTCATAAAAATCTTCTGTGGTATTTTGATGTGGTAACTCGAACTGAACACCGGAGAAAGGATGTAGCAAACTAGCTTCACCCTCGTCTTTACCAACTGTGATAAGCCATCCCATACACTCCATACATCGTTTTCCGCTAGCTTTAGGAATCCTCTTCTTCAAAATCATACCATTATAGAGGCTGAAGAATTTTCGACAGCAACTGTCGCTTTTATCCTCCTCCTCCTCTTCTGGTAACATCAGCCATGGAACTCTAGGCAATTCACTGTTAAAATTGTTTTTGGTGGCTGCGGCGTGCCAGGATTTACAGACGATGCCGAAATTCAAGTAGTCTTCAATCAAATTGAAACGTCTACCAATGAGAACTAGCAGATAGTGTTGAAGTTCCGACCAATCACGCATCTCTTGCGCCATGGCATATAGGAGGAAATCTATCGATGCCGAAATTTAAGTAGTCTTCAATCAAATTGAAACGTCTACCAATGAGAACTAGCAGATCGTGTTGAAGTTCCGACCAATCACGCATCTCTTGCGCCATGGCATATAGGAGGAAATCTATCGATGCCAACCACCCGTCCTATACGTTTGCTATAAGTAAAGAAAAGATCCCTAGATTCGGAGGACAATCTTCGAATCCGAAGTACATTCAGAATCCTAGTTGCCGACACTTTTTTGTGGGAGCACGTGGCTGTTGGAAGAGACCTGCGCGGCTTGCCCCTTTAAGTTTATGTTTATTACAGGTTTGCCTCTTTTTTTTAAGCGGAAAAGGTTCAAAACTGCCCTCGACTATTCAAAATAGGATACGTTTACCCTCCGTTAAAAGTTAGCATTATTTGTACCCCCTGTTGTGACCTAAAGGGTTATTACAGCCCTCCTTTGCTAACGGGCGCAATTTTTAAATTTTTTATTTCAAAATTATTTTTCTCTTTTTAAAGTTCACTTGGCACACCCCATTCCGCCCCCCCCCCCTCCCCCCCCCCTCCCTTTTTTTCTACAAATGATTAAAATTACCCCTGAACTATACAAAAACTCGTCCCTATTATACCAAAATTTGTATCTACTCGACAATTGACACAGAATTGAGCAGAGAAAGAGTAGAAGAAGGAAGGAAGAAGAAGAGAATTGAGAATAAGGCAGAAAAGACTAGAACAATGAGAGAGAATTTCGAGTTTTCATTAGCATTAAAAAGTACCTAATGAGAGATTACAACTTGATATTTATACTTCTCAATAGTCTACTGAAAATATAAAAACAAAGCAATGGAAATGAGCTAAAACATGCTAACCACATTTCCCGCCAAAAGCTAACATTCAAATTTTAACTAACATAACTAACTTTCAAATTAGTCTACTCATCGACTGAGTTGGCATCATGGACTTCATCTGAATTTTGTGTATCAATACTCCCCTGTGAAAGAACACCCTTATCATCAAGGGTGAAGAAAGGAAACCCGGTCCTAAAGAGGGAAGCAAATTCCCAAGTAGCAATAGCAGCATTCAAACCTTACCATTTGACCAAACATTGTGCAACTACCGTGTTACACTTTTTTACCAATCTGCGATCAAGTATAGCTTCAGGAGTAGGACATAAAGGACTGGAGAGATTCAAGACAGGTGGGTAGACAATTTCAGAAGGAAGCACTGGGCACAACTTGAGTTGGAAAATATGAAAAATAGGGTGGATTTGGACCTCAAGTGGTAGCAGCAACTTATAAGAAACTGCTCCAACTCTTTTAACAATAGGATAAGGACCAAAATTGCGAGATGTAAGCTTATGATAGGGAGAGATAGATAGAGTGGATTGCCTATAAGGTTGAAGTTTCACAAATACCCAGTCACCAACCGAAAATTGCATGTTAGTGCGATAAGCATTAGCTTGATCTTGCATACGCTGTTAAACTCGTGCCAAATGGTATTTAGATAGTTGAAATTCAAACTCTCGTAGCAGCATAATGTTCTCAGTATCATCGGAAGGAGAGTCACCAGGAAGATAAGGAAGCTCAAGAGGAGGAGGGTAGCCATAAAGGAGTTCAAAAGGTGAAGTCTGAATGGCAGAATAGTGTGATGAGTTATACCACCATTCAGCCAAAGGCAAAAAGGCACACCAATTAGATGGTGAATCAGAACAGAAATAACGTAAATAATTCTCCAAACACCTATTAAGAACCTCGGTTTGCCTATCAGTTTGAGGATGATAGGTTGTGGAAGTGTGCAAATGGACACCTTGAGCAGAAAGGAACTCCTTCCAAAATGTGATGATGAAAATAGGATCACGATCGCTAGTGATGGTAGCAAGGAACCCATGTAATTTAAAAATGTTATCAAGAAATATAGGCACAAGGGATTAGGCAGTGTAGGGATGAGCCAAAGCACTGAAATGTCCATACTTAGTCAATCTATCAACTATGACCCAAACAACTGTCTTCCCTTTTGATTTGGGCAAACCTTCACTAAAATCCATGTTGATATCTGTCCAAGGAACTGTAGAGAGAGGCAAAGGTTGCAATAAACCAGCTGAAGCAGAAGTATCATACTTGTTCCTTTGACACACAGAATAATTACGCACATAGTTGAGGATATCAGTTTTGATGCCCTTCCAATAAAAGTAAGCCATTAGTTTTCTAGTGGTTGCATCAATGCCAGAGTGGCCACCAGATAGGATGAATGCCACAGTTGCAAAAGTTTAGTCCTTAAGCCCAAATCATTTCCTACCATCAATGTACTGTTCCTCCTAAATTGATTGTTTATCCAAGTGAAGTGTTTTTGTGGTTTGTTTTGTAAGGATTTGATGGGACTGTATAACTCAGGGTCATGAAACCAACTGTCTTGAATTTCACTCTAAAGATTTTCCTGTACAAAAGAAACCATGAAGTTCATCAACTCAACTCCTGACATTGTTAACAAGGAATCAGCATCCACATTTTCCTTGCCTTTCTTATACTGGATTTCAAAGTCAAAGGGTAACAACTTAGCCAACCATCTAATCTGTAAGTCAGTATGTAACTTCTATTCCAAGAGGTACTTAAGGGCTTTTTTATCAGTCTTCACAATAAAATGTTGACCCAAAAAATAGTGAGACCATTTGATAATTGCAAACACCAAAGCCAACAACTCTTTTTCATACACAGATAAAGCCATATGCCTAGGAGCTAGCCCATTGCTAATAAAAGTTATATGGTGGTCATTTTGCATAAGAAAAACACCAATACTTGTGCCACTAGTATTTGTTTCAACTACAAATGAAAGAGCATACTTAGGTAATGCTAACACTGGAGAATAAGTAAGAGCTAACTTCAATGCTGCAAATGTATATGCAGCTTTAGCATTCCACAAAAAACCATCCTTCTTGAGTAAGTCAGTGAGTGGCCTACTGATAAGGCCATATCCCCTAATGAACTTCCTATAATACCTTTCTAGGACCAAGAATCCTCTCGGTTGCTTAAGAGTAGTTGGAGTTGGCCATTGTTGGACTGCTTCAATTTTCTAGGATCAGTAGATACTCCTTCAGCGGTAATGAAATGTACTAAGTATTCCAACCTTGAAACTGTAAAGGAAAACTTAGATTGTTTGGATAATAGACTTTGAGTGACCATAGTATCAAATACTTGTTGCAAATGTCCCACGTGATCTTGCAAATTATCACTATAGATCAAAATGTAATCAAAGAACACTAACACAAATATCCTTAGAAACTTCTGAAACAAGTGATTAATGAGATAATGAAATGTATAAGGAGCATTAGCTAAGCCAAAAAGCATTACTAATACTCATAATGCCCAGAATGTGTTTTGAAAGCAATTTTGGGAACATCCTCAGGTAGCATCCTCATTTGATGATAGCCAGACATGAGATCAATTTAAGAAAAAATAGTAGCCCCAGAAATCTCATCCAATAGATCATCTATAAGAGATATTGGGAATTTATCCTTGACTGTGTAGTAATTCAACTCCATGTAATCTACACATAGTCTCCACGACCCATCCTTCTTTCTCACAAGGACCACAGGATAGGAGAAGGGACCGTTACTGTACTAATGACCCCTTGATACAGCATTTCATTAACCAACTTTTCAACAATGCCCTTTTTAATAGAAGAACACATGTAGGGCCTAACATTCACAAGTTTTTAACCACGCTTTAGGGGTATTCTGTGGTCAAAATCTCCTATTTGAGGAGGTAGGTTCAGCAAAGATTAATTGGTATTGATGTAACAATTGGTCAATAAGGGAAGCACTGACAAATTTGGCCATGTTCAAAGCTTGACAGTGCATATCAGTAAGTGAGCTAGGAATGTTATCCATCAGTTGTAACATAAAAAACTACATATCCTCCCCTTTTAATCTATTCAAGGACTTTGTAGTGGAGACCTTACATTCCTCAGACACTCCCCTTAACAAGTGAGACTTCCCTTGATAATTAAAAGCCATAGTTAGTTCAGAATAGTCCATGGTAATGGGACCTAGTTTTTTCATCCATAAAGCTCCTAAAACCAGATCATATTTACCAACTAGAAATACAATTAGGTCAGATGAGAAGGTAGTACCCTACAGGATCCACTCAAAACCCCTAACAATCCCAGTAATTGCTCCTAAAGTGTTGTTACCAAGGCTTACATAGCTCACCCTGGTAGGACAAATTTGGCACCCCAACCTCTTGGCAGCCTTCTCATCAATAAAGTTATGTGTACTACCTGCATCAAGTAAGATTTGTATTGTCCTCTTCTCACTATATCCAGTGACTTGAATGGTTTGAGCTCCTTGTAATCCACTTAAATCACATAGAGATATCATACGGGTATCCCCTTCCGCAGTTGACCATTCTTCACTAGAAGGACCCCTCTCAGAGTCATTCTTAACACCTTTCCATATTCACCTTCTGAGACTTCTAGATCCATCACAAACAGTTATTTAGGTAGGTTACCTTCATGACCAGCAGTGTATTTCTCATCACAAAAATAGCAAAGACCTTGTGCCCTTCTAGCCTGCACTTCTGCAGGAGAAATAGTTCTCCTGTTTCAAGGAGCATTAACACTAGTTGAAGGAGGTAAATCTAGTATAGGAGTGGAGTTAATAAGACTAGGATTGTGTTTGAGGGAAGGTGGCTCATAAGAAGGCTTTTTGAGGTGAGCAGATGACACAGAAGTAGTGTTATACCTTAGAGCTCTAACATTAGCACCTTAGGTTGCTTCAGCTAATCGAACTAAGCGATAAGTTTTGGACAAGATCTGAGGTTCATGCATTTTGACAGGGCTCACTACTTCCCTCTTCAATCCTCCTAAAAAGCAAGAGATAGCACGGCTAACGGTTGGATCACACTGAGCCAATAGCCCAGCAAAAGCAAATTGGAACTCCTTCTCTGAACCAGTCTACTTCAACTGCTTCAGTTCTAGCATAGGATCAATATATTCCTCACTAAACGTTTCAATCAAGGCTTCAATATACTCATCTCATGGTGGAAGAATAGGTGAATATCTGCATTTCAAATAAGACTGATGCCAAGCTAGAGCCTCATCATCCAAATTCATTGATATTATATTTACTTTCTGATTGCAGCAATATTGTCAACAATAAAATATTGATCAATTCTATACATCCAAGTTTTTAAATTTTCACCATTGAATCTAGGAAATAGCGGATTAGGACCTCGATTGTTTTGAGCATGATAAGGATTAGGCTCTAAAATTTCCTAACCTGATTGCAGCATATTATCTCAACCCTTGGAAGTGAAACTGTTGTCTCGTGATTGTTGATGTAGTTGCATTCCATCAATCGAGTTTTTGAGGGCTTTAACAATCTGTAACATTTCAGCACGTCGATAATCCAGGGCAGCTCGCAATTCCTTTATGTTTTTATCGAGAATTGAACATAGATCTAACTGCTGAGCAGCTTGATCTTCATATTGCTCCTGCCAGTCTAGATTTGAGAGATCAACAACTTTGCATGGTCCCATGGTCTAGATCTTATACCAATTGATACCAAAATTGGTATCTACTTGACAATTGACAGAGAATTGAGCAGAGAAAGAGAAGAAGAAGTAAGGAAGAAGAAGAAGAGAATTGAGAAGAAGGCAGAAAAGGCTAGAACAATGAGAGAGAATTTTGAGTTTTCATTAGCATTCAGAAGTAACTAATGAGAGATTACAACTTGCTATTTATACTTCTCAATAGTCTACTGAAAATACAAAAATAAAGCAATGGAAATGAGCTAAAACATGCTAACCACATTTCTCGCCAAAAGCTAACATTCAAATTTTAACTAACAAACTAACATAACTAACTTTCAAATTAGTCTACTCATCAGCTGACATGGCATCATGGACACCCTAGCCTCTTATTTTTATTTTTATTTTATTTCTTTTTTTCTTTTCATTTTCTTTCTTTTTCTTCTTCCCCTCCTTTCAACCTACATCGAAGAACCTCACTCAAAACCTCCCAAAGACTCCAAAATAGTTTCTCAAGTAAAGTAACACATACTAATAACGGAAAAGGTCCTGAAATACCTTTCTACTATTAGAAATTGTTTAAAATTACCCTCTGTTATAATATTGGATCAGAAGAACCCTTACCAACATATTATTCAAACACATATACCCTTTCTTTGACGGACTGGACACATGACATGCATCCAAGGCTCTTGGTCTATTTGATCTTAAATTAGACCCGACCCGCCCCATTAACCAAGACCCAAAACCCATAACTAACCCTCTTCTTCCTCCACCTTATCCCCTCCATTCCCTTCATCTTCCACCACCACCTCACTTGGAATGGGCCCATTCAGCAGCTTACAATGTTTGAGGTACTAACTTGTTGATTTCTACTGCATTTTCTTTTAATAATCTGAATTTCTAAGAATCTACGTAGAAGCATAAACGTGTATGCGCCATTTGTAATCTGAAATTGTACGCGACAACTCTTGATGAAGTTTTTACACTTCTATTTCTTATACACAAATTTTGACTTAATTTCTTGAATCTGGCATTGTAGATTTTTCCATCTAAGATTAAAGACATGGCTGGAAGTGTAGTAATATTAGCCAATTGGTTTTGTTCATGTGTAATTACAACACCTCCATTTGGCAATTACCTTGAACACAATTCTTTCCTCTTTATTTTACCATTACTAATAAATCCCTTTGCTACTCACTCTACTTTTGCGGATATCACCAAAAATTATTTTCATCACCATATCGAAGATGATGATAAATGTTGCCAATTATTTGTCTCCACAAGCAGAAAATTTCAACAAAGCAGTGACAATCGGTCATTAATCTTCAAAATCGGTAAGGATTTTTCTAATTTTGTCTAGGTCCTAATAAAATATTGTGACTTAATTCATAAATTCCCATCCGATGTAAGTCATTCCAAAATTCCAGACATTCTATTTGTGAAAATGGCAATAAAATTGCCTTAGAATTGCAGCAACCTATCCTTCGGTATTTCAAGATCTGACTGAGTAGTACCATGTGGGGTGTCTTAGATCTCCACAATACTTACAATCTTATCTCTTCGTTATTTTCTAAATTACTAGTAGAACAACTTAACTCTATGTTATTATATCAGACAGTAAATCCTAATGATGGTGATATTGCTTTTCTAGCTTATATTGTAACATGGTTTTCTGTTTCAAAGCGCAAAGCTTTTAAAAAATGTTGATGTTGTACCTTAAGGCCATAACCACATTTTGTAATGCTATTATGCAGCAGTGTTTCTTTTTGCACTTTTGTTTCCATAATGTAAGCAAAATGAAAAGTTGTGCCGCCCATAAGTAGTGGCTGATCCAAAACCTTTTTCAACCTTTATGTTGTCACCACTAAATCCAATGTGCTTTTGCAATTGTAGGCGTTGATTTTTAATATTTTTTGAAATTTTACTATTTTTCACAGGCGTGCGCAAACACACACACACATAAATATGCCCCCATAAGACCAGATGATTGTAGTTAAACTTACCAACTTTTAACACTTTAATGCCCTTTTACATATTATAGACCAGGTGGGTACCGTTGTGGTGTACTCATGCTACTCTTCTACATATATTTTTTGTGTGCAGACTCAGGTACCTCCTACCAGCCCCACTATCAGTAGAGTGTCGTGCTGCTGCTACGGAGACTTCAAGGTATATTTGCCAATGTCCGCCGACTTTGGAGTCCCCCTCGATCCTTTTATGTTGTTCTTTTCTATTTTCCTAGATACGGATGTATAGAGACACTTAGAACCATTAGTTATAGCTTGTGACCTGTGACTACCGGGTCTTTAGGAGATTTTTATACTCAGATTTGTTGCTTTTATTTGTATATGCCGAGCGGCAGCTTCTAGATTTACCTGTATATATAAGGATGTTGTTAAGGTTTAGTTGTTAATTCTATTGATATTCAGTTATTCTACAACTATTAAACTTACCTAATTTTAGAGACTAGGTGCCATCACGACATCTTACGGAGAGAGATTTGGGTCGTGATAAGTTGGTATCAGAGCTCTAGGTTCATAGGTGTTATAAGTCACAAGCAGGTTTAGTAGAGTCTGCGGATCGGTATGAAGCGTTTGTTACTTATCTTTGGGAGGCCATGGAACTGTTAGGAAAAATTTCACTTCTTTGATTTCTTGTCGTGCAAACTTGACTTCAGATTCTAAACTTCTGTCTTTTATTCTCTCACAGATGGTGAGGACACGTACATCCAGATCAGATGACTAGGCACCCGTGCCCCCTGCTAGAGTCACGAGAGGCCAGGGTGGGGTTAGAGGCCGAGGACGTCCACGCGGTGCAGTCGGAGCACCCGCACAAGCTGCTACAGAGGAGCCACCAATAGCTCCAGTTAGAGTGCAGACACCTAAGACCCATGTTACTGCACCAGCTCTTCAGGAGACCCTTGCACAATTCCTGAGCATGTTCGGTACTCTAGTTCAGGCGGGGTTGATTCCACTTTCTCCTGCCACATCTCAGGCCGGAGGAAAAGCACAGATTCCTGCCGCCTGCACCCCAGAGCAGCGGGTTTAGGTCAACCAGGTTTCAGAGGTCATACTAGTGCAGCTGGTAGCCCCAGTGCAGCCCGAGGGAAGTTTCTGAGGAGGAGGAGCTCAAGCTCGAGAGGTACAAGAAGTACCACCCTCCTACTTTCAGTGGCTTGGCGTCAAAGGATGCCTAGGGTTTTCTCGAGGAGTGTTATCATATCCTCCATATTATGGGTGTAGCGGAGTTGAGTGGGGTTTCTTTCACTAGGTTCCAGCTTAGAGGATCGGCCTATCAGTGGTGATGCGCTTATGAGTTAGGTAGTCTGGTCGAGGCAACTTGACTCACTTGGACTCAATTCTTGGATATGCTCTTGAGGGAGTATGTTCCCCAGTATCAGACTTACCATGGCCCGATAGTTGGCGATGGATATTGCATACCAGCAAGTTGTGGGGATTGCTAGGAGATTGCGGGGTATGCTGAATCGGGAGAGACGGTGAGAGAGTCCAAGAGGTCTCGAGAGTCTGGCACTTATAGTGGTACTCGTACCCCAGCGGTAGCTCGTCATGGTAGGGGCTATGTGAGTTGCCGTGTTCATTCAGACCTGATGCACCGACACTCTTCTAAGTTCAAATATTACTCCGTGGCCTATCTGAAACTCACCCGAGTCCCTCAGGCCCTAAACCAAATATGCACACGAGTGTAATAACATCATACAAACTCGCTCACGCGATCAAAACACCAAAATAACATCAAGAACTATGAATCAGACAACAAAACAAATGAACCTTTCATTTTAACAACCGAGCATCCGAATCACGTTAAATCAATTCCATTTTGCACTAAATTTTACAAACAAGTCTTAAATACTGTAATGAACTTATACCAAGTTCGAACCAAAATTCGAACGCGGTAGCAATAAAGCCAAACTACGGTCAAACTTAGAAGTTTTTTAAACCTCTAAACTTTTAGTTTTCAACAAATGGCGATAATTCAAGTTAGGGACTTTCGAATTCGATTCCGAGTATACGCCCAAGTCTCAAATCATGATACATACTCACCGGGACCGTCAAAATACTGATCCGAGTTCGTTTGCTAAAAAAATATTGACCAAAGTCAACTCAAATGAGTTTTAAAGCATGGTATCATATTTTTGTTAATTTTTCACATAAATCTTTCGAAAAAAGACACAGACTACGCATATAGATCGAGGAAGGCTAAATGAAGCTAATCGACATCTCGAAACACAAACACGAAGGTTAAAACTAAAAATGACATCGGGTCATCACACCTAGATTCTACGCGACTGACTCTCCAGGCTCCCGCCGATGTTCTAAGCGGCCATCGATAAACTTGAGGCAACTTTATCTCACTGAGTTTTTCTCTCTCCATTTTCAAATTATTTCTGCCCTAAGGATGTGTTTGGTATAAAGAAAATATTTCTCGAAAAATATTTTTCAATTTTACCATGTTTGGGTGGCTTAAATATTTTGGAAATATTTTTCTTATGAACTTTTTTTTCTCCAATTGGAGGAAAATATTTTTTCTTATCATGAGAAGGGAAAATATTTTCCAAACCTTAACCTTCTCCACCCTCACCAACCCACGCACACCCCCACACCTACCCACCCTAACCCATCCCACGCCTGCCCACCTCACCCCCTCTCCCCAAAAAGACTTTTTTTCCCTTTAAATTTTAGTTTTTTTCCCATCACCATTTACCCTGCTATACCCCCTACATCTACACCCCACCTTATCCTTCTC
>MU788535.1:62315-76185 GCA_026770625.1 Nicotiana glauca
GTACCTACAATTCATGAAAAACACTAATAAGAGCATTTTGTCATCATATATATCATCAAAACAACATAAAAATGTGATTATTTAAGGCGTGATTATAGTCAAATTCACCTATTATCACTACTCTTTTAAGAAAAGAGAAAAAGTTCAAACTGGAAAATACATTTGAGAACAACAGAAACATTTTAATTGTAGGCTGCTAAGAGAATTTGAAATCTATTATTTAATTCGATTTGCATAACTAAAATACAATGAAGAAAAAGTATAAACACAACTACTTAAACAGATAACTCCTAACTGGTAGTACTAATCTAAGTTGAAGCACTATTTTATTCATGATGTTCTAACTTTTTTAAATGAATAAGAATAATAATATTTGTTATTTGCATATGTAGATGAAACATCGTATGTGGATGTACGATAGGAACCTGCCCAATCGGTAGGGTTTAAGAGATGAATTTATACAAGGTATTGATGAGTTTATTAATCATGCTAAGTCAATTAGCCAAAATAAGGGGATGATTAGGTGCCGTTGTGCGAAATGCAAGTGTAGAAAGTGGTTGAAACTAGAAGATGTTAAGACTGATCTATATAGTAAGGGCGTTATGGATAATTACTATGTGTGGACTAGTCATGGAGAGACTGGGGCTAGCAATAGTAATATTTATAATCATAATTTTGATATTGGTGAAAGTAGTCAAGATCCTAGATTACATGAAATGGTTATGAATGTCTTTGGAATGTACAATGAGGGCGACAACCAACAATATGCTGATCAAGCTCCCAATGGAGAGGCAAATTATTTTTATGGACAGTTAATATTATATTAGTTAGTGTTTTGATGAGAGTTTTTGAAAAAGAGGTGATTTTTTATTTTTAAAAGGTGCCTATTGGCAAAGGTTTTGATTTTGAAAAGAGGTGACTTTTTATTTTAAAAGGTGCCTATTGGCAAAGGTTTTGATTTTGAAAAGAGGTGACTTTTTATTTTAAAAGGTGCCTATTAGCAAAGGTTGAATCTATTAGTCCTAACAGACACCTAAAGTTATAAATACCCTTTGCCTCTCCAAACAAAATCATCAGAAAAAGCAACAAAATATCTTCTCCTTTTCTGCTATCCTCAATTCACAAAATTTGTTCAAGTAGAAATTCGAGTTAATTGCTGGTGCTCGAATTTCAGGGGCTTTGTAAAATCCTGAAGGAATTCTGCCATAATCCCTGCAACAACGATACTGGGAGGCTTAAATTCCTTAAGGACAGTGACTACACTATCAAAGCATAATTATTTCGTTCCTATATTCTATTATATTTTCTAACAATCTTAAGGAATTTAACAACACTGCAATGGAGGCTTCTGGTAGTGATTCTGATTTCAACAAGATGTTCGAAGTGTTCAAACTGGATCGATTTGTTGGCTCAAATTTCACCCGCTGGAAAGATAAATTGCTTTTCTTTCTCACGGAGTTGGGAATAGCATATCTGCTGAGTTCTGATCTTACTGCAATACCAGAACCTACTGCTGAAGACTGACGAAATTAAGGCGGCACGCAAAAAACGTGAAGATGATGAGGTGCGCTGTAGAGGTTTTATTTTAAACTCACTTTCTGATTGTTTATATGATTTGTTCCTCCCTCACAAATCACCACAAGAAATCTGGAAAGCCTTGGAACAGAAATATACCGCTGTGAAGCAAGGAATGGACAGATTCCTTGGAATGAATTTTTTGAATTTCAAATGGTAGATGAGAAATCTGTCATGGAACAGGTTAATGAGTTGCTGGTTTTGATATCTAGACTCAAAGATTTTAAAGTCGATGTTTCTAAATCTCTTCAAGTGGCTGCTATACTTGCAAAATTACCAACCACTTGGAATGACTATATGAAGAAATTATTATATTATTCCGAAGACTTTAATGTGGACCAGTTGACAAAGCATATTCGGATTGAAGAAGAGTCACGAAAACGTAAAAATAAATATGCTGCGGAAAATAGTTCGAAGGTGAATTATGTTGAGTCTAGTAAGGCAAACAACTCAGGAAAATCTGGAAACAAGGCTGGAAAGAGGAGAAAGTTTGAGGCTGCTCCGAAGGAAAGTTCTTCTAACATTAAGAAAGGTCCGTGTTATACTTGCGGAAAAATGGGTCATTTTAAGAGAGATTGCAGGTTTCGTAAGAGACAGAAAAATGAAGAAAATGCTGAACAGAAGAGGTTAAATAATGTTGAACAACAACAAGCTTCTTCTTCGGATATTGTTGTTATGATTTCTGCCTTTACCAACTTGAATCTGAGTATGGTAACTGAATGCAACATGGCAGCAACTATGAAATCTGCAGATTTGTGGTATGGTTCCGGTGCTACAGTTCATGTATGCAATGACAAAAATTTCTTCAAACATTATGAAGTTGCAACAAGTGATGAAAAAGTTTTAATGGGAAATCATGACACCGCCAAGGTCTTTGGAAAAGGAACAGTTGAACTACAATTCACTTCGGAAAAGAAGTTGATTTTAATTAATATTCATCATGTACCTGATATTAGGAAGAATTTAATTTCTGTAAGTTTATTAAGTAAGAAAGGCCTCAAAACTCTTATAGAGGCAGAAAAGATTATTTTCTCTAAGAATGGTGTATTTGTATGACAAGGCTACTCTTGTGAGGGCATGTTCAAATTAAGTATTAATAAAGTTGAAGTTTCTGCTTATATGATTGAGTCATCTATTAATTTATGGCATGCTATACTTTCACATGTTAATTTTCGATATGTTAAGTTTATGCCTAAAAATAAATTAATTCCTGTTGTTGAAAATAATGATAAAAAATGTGAAATTTGTATACAAGCTAAGATGACTAAGAAATCTTTTCCAAAGAATGAAAGAACAAGTAATCTACTTGAACTTGTGTATTCCGATATATGTGAATTGAATGGTCATTTAACTAGATGTGGAAATAGATACTTTATTACTTTTATAGATGATCATTCTAGATATACACATGTTTACTTAATGAAAACAAAAGATCAAGCATGTGATATGTTTAAGAGTTACAAAGCATTAGTTGAAAATCAATTGGAAAAGAAGATTAAAATCCTACGTAGTGATCGAGGAGGCGAATATCTTTCCAATGAATTTTCTGTATTTTGTGAAGAAAATGGTTTGATTCACCAAGTTAGTGCACCGTATACCCCACAACAAAATGGTCTTGCTGAAAGAAAAAATAGAACGTTGGTAGATATGGTTAATGTCATGCTTTTACATGCAAAGTTACCAACGAATTTGTGGGGGAAGCTTTGTTAACGGCTTGTTTTGTGCATAATAGAGTTCCTTCAAAGAAATTTAAGGTTTCACCATATGAATTATGGAAAGGAAGAAAGCCTAACCTAAATTTCTTAAGGGTATGTGGCTGTTTAGCCTATTATAGAATTCCAGATTCTAAAAGGACTAAGTTAGGATCTAGAGGAATTAAAAGCATATTTGTAGGATATGCTGAGAACTCAAAGGCATACAGATTATTGGACATTGAGTCTAAGTATATTGTGGAATCTAAAGATGTTGAGTTCTTGGAAACAAAGTTCATTGGCGATTATAATAATTCACAAGAGGACACAGAAATTACTAAACAAGATGGTAATGCAACATGCATTGGTGATAATGCAGTAACTAAAGAAAATTGTGCAGAACCTAGTTTTTCTTCTAACAATAAAAGAAAGGCAATTGAATCTCCTGTAGAACCAAGAAAAAGTCAAAGAGTTAGAAAAGAAAAAAGTATAGGTTTTGATTTTATTTCTTCTCAAGCACTAGTCTTTTTGGTAGAAGGAAGTAGAGATGAAGTATTAAATAAAATACCCATTATTTTAAATTTAGAAGAGGATCCTAAAACCTATAGTGAGACTATGGCTTCGCGAGATTCTTCTTTCTGGAAAGAAGCTGTAAATGATGAAATGAATTCTCTTTTATCAAATGGTACATGGGTATTGGCAGATTTACCTTCTAATACTAAACCTATTGGATGTAAATGGGTTTTTAGAAAAAAATACAATACTGATGGTTCTCTACAAACATTTAAAGCTAGACTAGTAGCCAAGGGATTTAGACAAAAGGCAGGAGTAGATTATTTTGACACATATGCTCCTGTGGCCAGGATTATCTCAATAAGAGTATTATTTGCTTTGGCATCAATATATAATCTAAACGTCCATCAAATGGATGTTAAGACGGCATTCTTAAATGGTGATCTTGATGAAGAAGTTTATATGGAGCAACCCGAAGGGTTTGTGCTTCCTGGAAATGAGAAGAAAGTTTGTAAATTAGTTAAGTCCTTGTATGGATTAAAACAAGCTCCAAAACAATGGCATAAAAAATTTGATAGTGTTATATTATCAAATGGTTTTAAACATAACGGAGCAGATAAATGCATTTATTCCAAATTCACAAAGGACTATGGAGTGATAGTATGTCTTTATATTGATGACATGCTAATCATAGGAACTAGCATGCAAGGCATAAATGAAACTAAGAAGTATTTAACTTCTCAATTCAAAATGAAAGATTTGGGAGAAGTTGATACTATCTTAGGTGTAAAAGTTAAAAGACATAGGATATAAAAGAGGCCACAAAAGCTCTCGACGCATGATAAGCCAAGGGAGGCTAACGTGCACCAACGATGGTAAGGAGACGCAAAAATGTAACACCGGCGACTGAGGACACAACTCCGGTGAACTCAGAAATGCAAAATTTCACTCCGTTAACATTTGGAAGCTTTCTACCACCTAAATTCCAACCGATTTTAGAAAGAAAAGAGCTAAGTGAGGAAGAAGAAGAAATCGGTAAGCAATGGAACAGTAAAACTATGGTGAATGCAAAGGAAGCTCAGAAAGCTAAGGAACAACTGCCAACTAGTCCTAAACGCCTTCAATTCTCTGAAGCGAGTTCTTCAGAGCCATCCCCAGATCCAGATCTAGTAACAAAGACAAACACGACAAAGGAGCTGAGGAAGCAAAACTGAAACTCCCAGATGGGAATGAAGCTGGAGTACATTCAGCCAAGTCATAGAGAAGGTAAGATTGTCATATAAATTGAGGAAAATGATGTTAATGAGCTGCAGGAATATTGGGCAACTGCTTTAATTGGATATGTACTTGGAGACACTCCATATGAGAAATCTATGGAGAGTTATTGAATCAGTTTGGGATTTTGTTGCCAAAGCTCAGATCTTGTATCACCAAGATGGGTATTATGTGTATCGATTCATGACGATAGAAGAGAGAGATGCAGTAATGCAAGCTGGGCCATATTCTTATCATAACAAACCGTTTATATTACAGAACTGGGTGAGAGATTTTCATTTTTATCCCAAATGCATTACTACTATTCCCCTATGGATACACCTACCTAGTTTATCAGCTGGATACTGGATTGCTGATGCACTGAGCAAGGTGGCTAGTGCAGTTGGAGTACCAATGTATACAGATAAGGTCATAGCTGAATTGAACAAAATTTCCTATGCTCGAATGATGGTGAAAGTTGATATTACAAAACCTTTAGTGGAACAGATTGAGATGATTACCCCCACTGGTACTAGACAACAAGAGATAGTGTATGAATGGAGGCCAAAGTTCTGCAATGATTGCTTATACTTTGGTCGTGACAGTTTGGAATGCTGGAATTCAACCAAACAGAAGGAGGAGGCAGAATTCAAGGTTCCAAAAAGAAGGAATAGAGGCAGGGGAAGGAAAGTCACTCAGAAATGGATGCCTAAAACATAGCAGGAACAGGAGGATGGGAAATGAGAGGAGAATAACACACTTCCTCCAGCTACCATTGAAAGGAGAAGTACAGATGATGAGCCACAAAAAAGTAAGATGATACAAATCAAGGACAAAACTGAAAGGCAGATAATAGCATAACAACATGTGAGAAATGAGGAAGCCAGTACCTCCAATAGATTTTCAATATTGGAAGAATATAGTGTGCAAGGAGGGGTGAGCAGCTCTGATTGTATGCATAAACCATCATGAAAATCTGCACATGGAACATAAGGGGGTTGAACAAGCCCCATAAGCAGAAGGAACTGAGAATCTTTCTGCAAAAGAATAAGATTGATATCCTTGGATGTCTAGAAACTAGAGTAAAAGAAAAAAAGGCAAAAAATATTCTGTATAAAGTAGCTAAGGATTGGGGTCACTGCTATAACTACAATGAAGCTGAGAATGGAAGAATATGGTTAGTCTGGAGACCACACCTAACAGTAAACATAATCCAAATCCATGAACAATTCATTCACTGCCTAGTGATGGACACTGTGACGGGATATAGGATTTTGCTTACTGTAGTGTATGCTAGGAACAAGCAGCATGAGAGGGATAGACTTTGGAATGGTCGACAACAGTTAGGGGGACAAGGGCAAATGCCTTGGCTCATAAGTGGTGACTTCAACAATGTTCTAACCACTAATGATAGGGTAGGACAACCAGTTACTATGAATGAAGTACAGGAATTTAAGGAGTGTATGGACAATATGCAAATGACCACACTGAGAACAAATGGTTGCTTCTTTACTTGGTGTAACAAGCAAAGTGCAGATGATAGAGTGTATAGCAAGATAGATTGGGCATTTTGCAATTTTGAATGGACCAAAGTATATGGGCATGTGGAAGTTGATTGTTTGGAACCTGGAGTATCTGATCACTCACCCTTAGTGATCCAAATATGGGAGAGAAGGAGCCTGCATCCCAAGCCACTCAAATTGTATATGGTAACTATGGAGCATAAGGATTTTAAGCCTGCTGTAGAAAGGATCTGGAAACAAAAGATGGGCAGTGATCCTATGGATGGTATATGGATGAAGTTACAAAAATTGAAAGGAGAGACTAAAGGCTTAAATAAGGAGATGGCAAGTTATACTCAGAGACTGAATAAAATCAGGCAGGAGCTGGAATGTACACAGGCAAACCTGATAATAGACCCATTCAATCAGGTGTGGATAGAACAGGAAAAGCAAACCCTCCAGGACCTGGAAAAGTGGAGTACCATAGAGGAAAGAATCCTAAGACAGAAGGCTAGAGTAAATTGGATTGACTATGGAGATTCAAATTCCAAGTACTTCTATGCATAATTGAATATCAAAGCTAGCAAGAATATCATTACATCTGTGTACAATGAATTGGGAGTTAAAATCACTGATCCTAAAGCTGTAGAGGAGGAATTCATCTGCTTCTTCAAGCAACTTATGGGGAAAGAGACTGGCTTAAAGCCATGTCCAAATACTAGAGTCATAAAAGATGGAAACTGCCTCACATTGCAACAACAACAGGATCTAATTCAAGAAATTACTTGTGCAGAAATAGAGGAAGCTATGAAAGACATGCCAAATGACAAAGCCCCTGGTATTGATGGTTTCCCAATAAAATTCTTTACAAAGCATTGGCAGGAGGTTAAACAGGATATATATGATGCTGTGAAATTCTTTTTTCAAACAGGAAAGATGAAAACATCATGGAATTGTACTGCTATAACCTTGATACCAAAAGTTCCAGCTCCTACAACAGTGAAAGACTATAGACCTATTGCTTGCTGCACTACTGTGTACAAGATTGTAGTAAAGATCTTGACCAAGAGAATTAAAAAGGTGATTGATTCCATCATAGGGAGAGCACAGTCTGCTTTTATAGAAGGGAGAAGCATTATTGACAATATCTTATTTAGTCATGAACTATTCAATGGCTATAATAGGAAAGGTTTATCTCCTAGATGTGTACTAAAAGTGGACCTAAGGAAAGCCTATGACTCCATAGACTGGCAATTCCTCAAATTTATTCTTGCTGACCTTGGCTTTCCCCAGAAATTCATTCTATGGATAATGGAATGTGTGACAACAGTGTCCTATTCCTTGGTTCTAAATGGAGGCTTGACCAAACCTTTCCCAGCAAAGAGAGGAATAAGACAAGGAGATCCAATATCTCCTTACCTGTTTGTGATTGCCATGGAGTATCTACAAAGGGAGATGAAACAACTCGAGTATCAGAAGCAATTCAAATTCCATCCAAAATGCAAGAAGTTAGGAGCAACCCACAATTGTTTTGCTGATGATTTGTTAATGTTTTGCAAGGGTGATGTTAACTCAGTTACAAAAATCCAGGAGGCTTTTAATAAATTTTCAGATACTTCTGTACTGCAAGCAAATGTAGAGAAAAGTTCAATATATTTTACTGGAGTGGCACAACATATAAAGGATCTCATGTTAGAACTTACTGGGTATATAGAAGGGTCCTTACCCTTTAAGTATCTGGGAGTGCCATTGTCTACAAGGAAGCTAAACATTCATCAATGTTTGCCATTGGTAGAAAGAATCACTGAAAGAGTAACCAGCCAGCTAGATTGCTCTCATATTCAGGAAGACTCCAGTTGATCAAGTCTGTGCTGTTTGGCATGCAAACATATTGGGCTCAAATTTTCCTATTGCCAAAGAAGATCATAAAGATGATAGAAGTAATCTGTAGAACTTTCCTATGGACTGGCTCAACAGAATGCTCAAGGAAAGCTTTGATTGCATGGGATAGGCTATGCCAACCTAAAGCTGCAGGAGGTCTTAATATTGTAAACATGGGAATGTGGAACAAAGCAGCACTAACGAAACATTTTTGGGCATTGGCTATGAAGAAAGATGTACTGTGGATCAAATGGCTCATACTTACTATATAAAAAGGAGGGATATTGTGGAAATGGAAATACCCAAAACAGCAGCTTGGGTGATTAGGAAAATTATTGAAGTAAGAGAGGATATCAAGTAGATGAATCTGGGACAACACATTGCAGCCACACTGGAGACACTAACAAGGCAAGGGAGATTTCAAATACACAAAGCTTATGTTAAGCTGCAGCCTACGTATCCAAAAGTGAAAAAGTCTCCATCTACACACACATGTTCATCCTAGATTCAAATTCCATCTGTGGTTGGCTATTCATCAAAGGTTAGCAACAGTGGATAGACTCATGACTTTTGGAATACAAGTTCCACTAGACTGTGTGTTCTGCTCAGCTAGCATGGAAGAGTTTGATCACTTGTATTTTGGCTGTCCAAAAACAAACAGCTTATGGGACAGAGTGTTGAGATGGCTTGGATTCACAATGCAAATAGGAAGCTGGCAGAATGAGATAATGTGGATCAGCAATCAGTCAAGAAGCAAGAACTGGAAAGCAGAAGTAACTACAGCAACATTTGCGATGGTTGTCTATTGCATTTGGCGCGAAAGGAATTCAATTAGATTTAACAAAGGCAGATACAATATGGATGAAGTATGTAAGGAGATAGCTATGCACATACACATTCATGGGAGGAAAAAAGTAAAATGGCAACAGAACCTGGAGAGCTTAAATACTTATCCTTAGAATAGGTAGTGTATAGACACAGTGTTAGTCGATTGATGCAATCTGGTTATAGGAACATTGTTAAAGTCATGTAAATAGATATAGGAGATTAATGGTCAGCATTAATCTGGTTATGTAATGACAGTTTTGATGAAATAAAATGTTAGTTTTATAAAAAAAAAAAAGAAAAAAAAAAGTTAAAAGACATAGTGGGGGTTTTGCCTTATGTCAGTCTCATTATATTGACAAGGTTCTTTCCAAATTTAATCATTTGGGTATTAAAGAATTTAATACTCCGTTTGATGCTTCTAGCAAGATGGTTGAGAACCCCGGAAGATCTGTTAGTCAATTAGACTATGCTAGTGCAATTGGTAGTTTAATGTATGCTATGCATTGTACTAGGCCAGATATTACCTTTGCGGTTTGTAAATTGTCAAGGTATACTCACAATCCAAGTGGTGATCACTGGAAAGGTATAGTAAGGGTACTTGGTTATCTAAAAATGACAAAAACTTTTGCCTTGTATTATAACAGATTTCCTTCAGTGTTAGAAGGATATTGTGATGCTAGTTGGATAACTAGTGTTGGTGATAACAAGTCAACGTTTTGGTGGATATTCACTTTACGTGGAGGAGCAATTTCGTGGGCTTCTAAGAAACAGACGTGTATTACTCATTCGACAATGGAATCTGAGTTTATTGCTTTAGCAGCTGCAGGAAGAGAAGCAGAATGGCTGAGAAATTTGTTGTTAGATATAAAGTTGTGGCCACAACCAATGGCAGCTGTTCTCTTGCACTATGATAGTGAAGCAAATATGTCTAAGGCATTTAGCAAAATATACAATGAAAAATCTAGACATATTGCTTTAAGACATGAGTACATAAAACAATTAATTTCGGATGGAATTATTACTGTTGTGTGCATCAAGTCTAAAGACAATCTTGCTGATCCATTCACTAAAGGACTCGCGAGAGATATGATAATAAGCACAACAAGTGCTATGGGTCTAAGGTAATTTAAATTTGTCACTAGTAACAGGAACCTTACCTTTCTTATTGTTCAACAATATTAAAGGTTTAAAAGGTAATAACAAGTTATAGTTGTGACGGATAGCAGGTACTGAAAATTAGTACCTAGAAAAGGAGGATGAGTATAAAAATACTCTTGGTGAAGAAGCAGAGTTCGGTTTAGGAACTAAAAAAGTCCGTGTTAAGGATTTGGTTAAATATTCACCTATGTAAACACAAGAATTGGTGCCGCTTCGATCAAAGTTTGGTATACAAAACTTGATAAGTGTTTATGAATTCAGGAAGTAGCACAAGACCATAATTGGGTGCTAAAACTCACGATGAACAAATTGTGAAGTTGGTACGATTTATGTGTATAAAGCTTTTCCGTCTTGTCAAATAGGAATTCTGGTTTAATAGAACTTAATCTAACCATCAATTTCGACAAGGTCTTGAATAGTTTATACAAGTAGTAGGTTTAAATCGAAAGATACCTACTATATGCATGAATCTTATAAACAACATCAATCACTAACTAAGTGGGGAATTATTATATTAGTTAGTGTTTTGATGAGAGTTTTTGAAAAGAGGTGACTTTTTATTTTTAAAAGGTGCCTATTGGCAAAGGTTTTAATTTTGAAAAGAGGTGACTTTTTATTTTAAAAGGTGCCTATTGGCAAAGGTTTTGATTTTGAAAAGAGGTGACTTTTTATTTTAAAAGGTGACTATTAGCAAAGGTTGAGTCTGTTAGTCCTAACAGACACCTAAAGGGCTTATAAATACCCTTTGCCTCTCCAAACAAAATCATCAGAAAAAGCAACAAAATATCTTCTTCTTTTCTGCTATCCTCAATTCACAAAATTTGTTCAAGTAGAAATTCGAGTTAATTGCTGGTGCTCGAATTTCAGGGGCTTTGTAAAATCCTGGAGGAATTCTGCCATAATCCCTGCAGCAACGATATTGGGAGGCTTAAATTCCTTAAGGACAGTGACTACACTATCAAAGCCTAATTATTTCGTTCCTATATTCTGTTATATTTTCTAACAGTTAGAGTATGCTAGTCGTCCACTTTGCGACGGCATATCGCGCTCTAAGTTGTCTGTAACGACTAGACTACTAAGTATGAAATCAAATGCTAGTGTTTCTCAAGCGGTCATGGACTCGATAATTACTATAAGGCAAAAAGATTGGCTTCCAAGTTAGGACTTTCTTCGGAGAGAATTGATTGTTGTGAAAAGGGTTGCATGTTGTATTATAAGGATGATGCAAATTTAGAGAATTGTAAATTTTGTGGAATGTCTTGCTTTAAACAGCTTGCCAGCAGGAATAAGGTTGCGGTTACCGAGGGATTCTGTCGGTCGCTTTTACAAGGAGCGATTTACCTACGTACCACTTAACGACGAACTTACTTCGGTAAAACCTTGTTACCGACGTCCCTCGGTAATCTGCGACGGTAAACAACTGTTTTTTACTCTTGTGTACTCCACCACCTTGTGTTTCGAAAGAGATAAGTACCTTGTCTATTTTTTTTTCTAGTCTTCATATCTTTAGAAAATGTGTATTAGATCTCATTTAACAGTGATAAGTGCTTTTAGCATTAAAACTTTTATAGTGTTTGGTATTTTTTCAAAAGAAGCAAGTTTCATCAGTAGAGGATTTTGGAAATTGGACAGGTGGCTCGGAACTCAGATATGGTGTTGGGGAGCATTGACGACATCAGTCCAGTTTCAGTCTGAAGAAGAAACCCACTGTTAACAGGATCGGATGAGGAAACAATAGGGTCAAAAAGAGGTTGGTGAAATCACTGCTACATAAGTGGAGAGCAGGAATTTACTGTTTTCAGGAAACCAAGTTAGCAGTCTTCAATAAATATAGTCTAGCAAATATGGGGTAATAGATGGGCAAGCCAGCCTGAGTTCTGACTTGATGGGGGAGAAGCGTGGGGCTGTGCTAATACTTCGGGACGAGAGACACTGGGAAGGAGGCAAAAGCATTAGGTAATTTTTTTTCATCTGTCCAAACGTAGGTGAATACCTGTGCTGGTGGTAGGTTGCATGTATCCCATGGAATTAGTTGAGGTGCGCATAAAGTGCTCATACACTACGTTTATAACTAGGGTGTGTGGAGCTACCAACAGGAAGGATGTACACAGGAATTCTTGACTTCTATAGTGTATTTTCAGATAAACAGAGGATACATATGGAAACTCAAAAATCGAATGCTTCAAGTCGAATGAGTAATATAGAACAAAGCTAAATTTATCTTTGGGTTGTGACATTGGTACATGAGCAGACATATTTGCTACAGATGGAGTATTGGAATAATTAATGCACACATAAAGTTGGGGAAAGAGAAAGTGGCTTTCACCATATCAACAAAATCAGATCAAATTTTCACACTAAAAACATGTTAATATGAGGGGTTGGTGTAAAAGATAATGAGTGCTTTGGACCAATAAGTAAACGAACGTCAAATATAAGACAAATCACAAATATTAACATCTTGTTTGGATGTTTGTTACATGTTTATTGTATCCTATTATTACTTTAAATATAATGTTTATATTGATTGTTGTTTAAATTTTATTGTGTTGTATTGTTAAATCCATCGTTACGTACCACCGAAAAGTGTCACCTTATGAAATGACCGATTTGGTGTGGTCGCGTCGTTTCATTATTTTTTTTTCTCTCATCTTCCTCTCCTTTTTTTATAATTATTATTACAAAAAAATCATATTTTATCCGTTATCCTATCTTTTTATATATTAATATTACCTCGTACCTGACTTTTTCTTTATAATATTGTAAGTTTATTCTTTATATTGTTGTTGCCACATCATGAAAAGACGATAAACAATCCAATCTATTCAAACATTGTATAAGGATATATTTGGGATTCGTGAAATTAAAACGTAGGAATTCCACAAAATTCTTTAAAACTAATACGTGAAATTAAAATATAATTATAAGTTAAACTATTTGTAACTCAAAATAGTATTTAAAATAATGTTTGACAAAATCATAATAAAAAATGAGGAAATAAGGCATACTACCTATATAAAAAATAATTACCTGTGTTTACCTATATTGAATCCACTTTCATTGTATACCTATGTGATCTAATTTAATTATCCGACTACTAATTCCCCTTTTACCCATATACTTTTCATCAGTTTCTTCTTTTTAAATTTGGAGACTTTTTCCTTCCTATACCATATATGAAACCTTATTACTAAAATGTGTATAGTTTTATATTTACCCGTTATGTTCACAGTTATTCTACAAAATATATACCATTCAGTAATAGCAATTATTAGGAGCTGATTCCTTCCTAATTAGGCCCGCTACAAATCTGGAACTAAATATTCTTCCAGATATTCCTATTTAGGCGCCTACAATTATGGAAGTAAATATTCTTCCAGATATTTTTCACTATTGACAGCCATTAAAAAGCTTGAAAGCTTTGAATTCAAATTTGGGTTTTCAAAAATCATTATTTGTTTGGATTGG
>MU788535.1:88203-165796 GCA_026770625.1 Nicotiana glauca
GAACGAAAGGAGTAATAAGAAGTGAAAAGGACAGAGACACTTCCCAACCAGAAAGCAAAGTTCCCACTGATGGTATACTTAGTGTAAGCGAGCTCTAAGATCACATCTTTGGAATAAAATCCAGTTAGAAAAGGAAATTATGCCACAAGGCAAATGGAATTAGTGTTGTGTATGGAACATTCTTAGGAGTTGATGATGACACTATGTAGACAAGTTGGTGCAACCAATTAAGAATGGTATATTGTTTCATAGTAGTATTAATGATGGTGTTAATTGGAAATCCTAGAGATGTCGCTGTCTAGCCTGAGGACATTCCAAAAAGATATGGAGAATTGTTTCCGGGCATGTGTTGCATTGTTGGCATGTGTCTGAATCAATGATACCTAGTCGTGCAGGATAAGTTGCTGTTGGAAGTCTGTCATGAGACATTAACCGTAAGAAGAAACTTATTTTTGGTGGAATATGAAATTTTCAAATCCACCTATAGGAGTGAAATGTGTATATGCTAGTTGAAAAAGTAGTCTGTATTAGGGTATTGTAGATAGATTTAGTTGGAAAATTACCATTGGTTGTTAGAGCCTAGTAAATTTGATTAGGCAATAGATGTGTGATTGGCATATAAAGCTTGGCTATTAAAGATTGTAAACTTGCTGGTAAAGCCATAGGTAATTTGTCCAAATGCCAGGTATTATTATAATAATAATTTGAGACAAATTTCCTCTCCTCATATTGTGGTAGTGGTCTTTCCATGTAGTTGCGAAGGGTGATATTTGGGAGGATCCATGGATCAGTCCGAAACCTAACATGTTGACCAGTTCTAAGATTTCACTTGTACCTTAGACGGCAGTAGGACCAACCTTTCATAATGTTGCACCAAGTATTGGATCCTATGCCTTTGGAGAGAGGAGATGGTCGCAAATTACTATGTAATAACACTTGTGCCCATAGTTGATGCAGATTATTAAACAGTCTCCAAGCAAGACTTGCATGTAGTGCTTGGTTTTTCATACTTAAGTTTTGTATACCTATTCCCCCTTCGTGAATAGGTTGTGTAACTGTAGACCACTTTATCAAATAATTTTTTTTTGTGGTGTTGTACCCCAGAGAAAATTCTTTTGATACCGATTAAGGTAGGTAATTATATAAGCAGGTAATTTTATATAATGCATCAGATGATTAGGGAGTTGGTTTAATGTAGATCGTATTAGAGTAGGCCTACCTGCCCTTGTTAGAAAATTTATTTTTCAGCCCGTCAGTTTGCTCTTGAAATTGTCTAGTAGGAACTGATAATCCCTTTTTGATTGGTTTTTTATAAAGATGGGATATCCTAAATATTTTCCAAAACCTTTTCCTTCATCCATATGAAAGAATTGAAGAATGCTTTGTTTGTACAATTTTTTGAGAAATAAAATTTTGATTTCTCAAAGTTAATAGTTTGACCTGATTGTTGTGTGAATTGACTGAGGGTATTGAGAATTGATTGGGGCATTGTAGCAGTTATTTGAGATGTAAGTATAATATCATCAGCAAAGAATAAATGGGAGATTTGAGGTCCTCTTTTTGCTAATGAAATTGATAACCATGCCCGATAATCTACTGCTTTGGTTATTTTTTATGATAACATTTTCAGGCATAGAATAAAGAGATAGGGTGATAAGGGGTCACCTTGCCTGATGCCTCTTATTGGTTGGAAATATTCAGTGGGATTACCATTGATTAATATTGACGTGGAAGTAGTAGTGTAATTAGTTTAATAATATCTGAGGGAAAATTTAAGGTAATTAGTATGTGATGAATGAAGGACTATTCCAACTTGTCGAAAGCTTTTTCTAGGTCCAGTTTGATTAGCATTTTAAAATTAATTCCCTTGGTTTTTTTGAAATTACGAATTATTTCTTGTACAATTATAGCATTGTCAGCAGCTCTTTTTTTCTTCTGAAAACTAGACTGACTAGGATGAATAATGCATTCCAGTATTGATTTTAATCTGTTCACAATAATTTTTGTAATAATCTTATAGATAGTATTGCAAAGGCTTATAGGCCTGTATTGAGAAATTATGGATGCATTGTCATTTTTTGGGATAAGACAGATGTAAGTTGTATTGATTGAAGGATCAATCTGATGATCTTGAAAGGCCTTATGACATAAGTATTTGACAGAGGGACCTATAATGTCCCAATATTTCTGGTAGAATAGAGGGTGAAGACCATCTGGTCCAGGAGCCTTTAGAGGTTGAAACGAATTTATTGAATTCATAATTTCATCATCTTGTAAAGGGTGTATTAAATGAAGCTGTTCTTCTCTAATTAGGAAATTGGAAGGGAGGATTGTAGTTTTTGGGTAAGATACAATATTTGTGGTAGTGAATAAATTTTTATAAAAAATTGTAATACTTTCCTTTATTTGATGGGGGTTTGTAATCCAGTTTCCCCTTTGATCTTGAATAGCAGTTATTCGATTATTTCTTCTTCGATTTAAAGTGGTTAGATGGAAAAACTTTGTATTTGTGTCACCATCATTCAATCAATTTATGCGTGATTTTAACTTCCAAAAACTTCCTCTAGTCTTAGTATATGGTTATACTCCTTTTGTAATTGTTGTTCCAAATTTTGAAGGAAGAGACTAGTTGGATAGTGTATGGAAGATTGGAGACCACTTAATCGAGCTAGGAGTTTCCTTTTTTGCTTAAAAATATTATCAAAAGTTGAAAAATTTCAGTCCTACACTATATTAGTAAATTCATCTATAGCAGGTAATAATTGTAAATTTTTTGATCATGCTTGCCTAACAACATTAGGGAAGGAAGGATGTGTAGTCCAAATTGTTTCAAATCGAAATATCTTTTTACGAGGCAAAGGCCTATATTGTGGTTCAATTTTAATTGGGCAATAGTCTGAGTGTGTATGTGGGAGATATGTGACCATTGCCTCATGGAAATGATTTAGCCAATTGTAATTGGACATAACACGATCAATATGTTCAAAAATATTAGCTCCATTATGTCTTCCATTAGTCCATGTAAAACGACTACCTTTAAAACCTAAATATATAAGTGACAATAGTTGTAGCAGTCTAATAATTTATTTGATCGAGCATTACTAATGGGAAGACCTCCAAATTTATCTGATGCATGAGTTATTTTATTAAAATAACCCCCTAAAATCCAAGGTTCATTATAATTATTATATACACACATTAAATTTTCCCATAAACATTGTCTAGTTGTTAAGTCAGTACTAGCATAGATAGCAGTAAATAGAAACTTAAAAGAAAAAGGGTGAACCTGGATATGGCAGTGTATCTCCTGTGCAGTAGTTGCCACAGGTTCCACGTTCAAAACATTTGAGAGCCATAATATTGCAGTTCCCCCAGCCTGGCCTACAACAGCTACCTCAATCAAACCATTGAATTTGAAGTCCTCTTTCACGTTTTGGTGGCGTTGACAGTGAGTTTCCAAAAGAACTACCAATGAAGGCCTATTTAGTCAAGCAGTGACCTAAACTTCCTTCTAAAGTCAGCTGATTATGCCCCTCTACAATTCCAAATTATGAAGTTCATTGTGTTGTTATCTGAGTCGAATAAATTACTGCTCCTTGGATTTCTCCAGCTGCTGCTCTCTTTTGGGTGAACACGAAATGTGGGAAGTAGTAACATGGCGTATTTGCCTACCTTATTCCTCCTTTTGTACAAATACTTTTATCTCGTCGAGACATGCATGCACTAGACACGTTTATCTGTTGTAGACGATTGCTGCTTCTAATTCTGCTTTGAAGTTCTCGTCGTGTTCTGGTGAATTGGGAGGGTTGGGATGGTGGGGTGGTGACTGGGCTTGTGTTGGAGTGGGTGGTGGTGTTATTGCTTCCAAGAGAGGGAGTTGTGGCTCTGGAAGGGTGTATGGCTGAATCCAAGATGTTTGTGGAGTTGGGATGGATAAAATGGCAGGTGGATACGATATGGATAAAGGTGTGTGGGATCCCAATATGGTATTGGTAGATTTAGAGGTTGATACGGTGCAAGATGTGATGCTTGCATCATCGACCAGTGGTACCTTAATTCCAAACATGTTCGTCCCTATTTGCATTCCTTCTGCCACTATCTGTGCCAAATCCCTTGTATTGTTGATGAGTATAGTTACTTCCCGTTGATTGACCTCTATTGTGAACGTCAAAGCATGATTTTGGAGCCCTATCTCTAACCACGATACCGTAGTTGGTGTTGATAGAGGAGTCTGGGCAGTGTAGATTAATGTGTTTGGTTCCATGATCAAGTGTGCTGGGGGTAGGGAGTGGTGTGTTGGATTTTGGTTGTGTTGTAGATGTTGGATAGTCCTCCTGCTGGAGTTGTTTGAAGGAATTCTTAGGTGAGTAAGATTTTGTGGATACATCTTGGAAATTGGGTTGCTACATTTAAAGGCGGATTAGTAGAAGAGATATTATGATTAATACCATTCTTAAGAGATAATTTTGTAAAAGGCAACAGATTAGTAGTAGTTAGCAAACTAAAATTTTTACCATGCATACCTAATTCATGTGTGTGATTTGCTAACAAAGCTGGATTGCCAGTTGTTGGGTTGCCTTTGTAGGAACTCATTTTCCTAGTCTGCTTCTAAGGAAATTCCACAGTCTTCCAGGCCTCTTGTTTTTGTAGATTTGTAATAGTAGGAACTGGATTAGGGTTCATAAGTTGATTCATCATAGAAATATCAGTGTGATTTTCCTTAATTAGGTAGGTACAAACTCTTTGATTATGGCCCAAGCGACCACATTTCGTACACAGTAAATTCAATTCCTCATACAGAATAATTTGTTTGTGATTTCCAATAAACACATGAGTTTTTAACGGTTGTTCCAAAGGTACCTCAACACATAAACATGCATATCTTCCCCGTGTTGTTGAAGAGGTGCATGTATCAACCATTAATAGTTTTCCAATTTTGTTCCCCACTTATTGTAGGTTTTGAAAGTCATAGAACTCAGTTGGTAGTTCAGATAATCGTAACCAAATAGCGGAATAATTTATCCTTGATTCAGATACCATGAACCTTGGCTCCCATTGACGAACAGATGGAAAATGATTCAGGATAAACCAGGGTCCATCCTGTATAACATGAAGCTTATTCTCCTCTTTTTGAAACTTAAGTAGGAAGAAATTAGATCCTAGGTCTATTAACGGTAGATTTTTCAGTTGGTTTCCATAAGGGAGAAATTTTATTTTGAGTGAGATATGCAATGTAATAGTTGAGTGAGGGTACTGATTGCTTGCCAAATGGCACATGTGGGACCCACATTTAATGAAAAATCCCCCCCCCCTCTCCCCTTTCACCTTTACCGTTCCCCAACCCCACCCCTTTTCTCTCTTTCACTTTCTTCTTCTTCGGTTCTTCTTCCATAACTTTTAAAGTTGACTACGATTTTTTTTAGTATGTTACTTTGCTTTATATGATATATCAATAATTATGTACCAAAATATTAAAGTACTACTGTTTAAAAGAGAGAAAACGTCACATTAAAGCTAATGTGTGAACAACTAAATAAACTTAAATTCTTTAAAATTGTGAAAGTTATATTATAAAATAGAAGGAAAGATGAAATTTTTTTGGGCCAAATTTTTGTTCAAGTTACATTTGAAAAAAGTTTAGCCAAAAAACTTTTTTCACGTTGTTTTTCTTCCAAAGGATCAAAAGCATTTTGAGAAGTGTTGGAATAAAAATAAAAATAAAAAAGGAAAAAAAATGTTAAGAGTGAAACAGATAAAAAGGAAAAGAAATGGGAAAACAAGGACCCCTCTTCTTCGTATCTGGTCTCATCTTCGACAAGAAAAGATCCAACTTCATCAGAACCCTAAATTTTCTCCTCTCTTCAATCCGCTCTTCTCTTTAAAATTTTCATTTTAACTACTAGTTGGACCTGTTAAAGGATATGTATAATAGACACGATTTTTATACTTTTAATAAAATATACAAGTTAGGTTGCCAATTGCTTTAATGTTTTATGAATCTGATTTCACTTTATGGTATGATGATGAATATTAAGTGATTTTTTATGATATTTTTTTTTGCTTGTGAGATTTTCTTGATAGGGGTAAAGCTTTATGCTATAAAGTTATAGAGGAAGAAGAAGAAGTGGAAGAGAGAGAAGGGGTGGGGAAGGGGAACGGTAAAGGAAAAAGGGGAGAGAGGAGATTTTTCATTAAATGCGGGCCCATAGATGCCATTTAGCAAGCAATCAGTACTCTCACTCAACTATTACATTGCATATCTGATTCAAAATAAAATTTCTCACCATAAGGCATATATTTTTTGTCTAAGTAGCTGATGTCCAATTTTCCTACCCTATAAATTTACAATAACTGCATGTTTCCATGGTTTGTAAATTCTAGTAATTTCTTCTGTGGATAGAGAAATAAAGATATTAGGGTCAGCTTCCATCTCATGGTTGGTTTATGAGAGCATGTAGCGGGGACACTGAAGGTGTGATTTCATTGGAAAGCAAAGTAGATAAATATGATTTGTCAGCGGATGGTTTTGGACTTCCTAAATTTACAGTGTTGTCAATGTTCATATCATTCTCTAAGTTAATGGAGGCAGAAATTTGATGTATCATAGATGAAGAAGGTGTTGAATTCCTAAGGATGTCAGGTGATTTTGGTGGAATAGGTGATGAAGAAGCAGTTGGTTGGTAGAGAGATTTTTTATTGTTATACATATAGTTCTTTGGTATATTGATATACCGTGACTATTGTGTAAAATATTTTACAATAATAGTATATACTAATATGTTATTTTATTATACGGATATTTTTTTTAATATACTATATGCCAAAAAGATTTACAGAAATACAAATCTTTAAAAACCGAAAAAGGAGAAAAATGGTATAGTATATAAGACTGTCAGTTACGTATAAAAAGAAAGAAAGAGTAAATAAAGATTTACTATATCAGTTATATTTTTAATGTAAAACAATTAAAAATGAGTAAAAAGGGAATAAAATTAAATTATGGAGAAAAAAAGAGAAAAAGATTTGGAAAATTAAAAAGGGAGAATAAAAAAAATAAAAATTAAAAGGAGAAAAACGTTAGAAAGAAGAGAAATAAAGGGGAGAAAATGAAATAAAAATAAAAGAAAGAAAAAGGAATACGTATATAAGTTAAATGAAAAAGGGAGGGAGAAAAAAGAAGAAAAAATAAGGATCAAGTGGGCATAATATGAATATGGAAGCTTGACATAAATTTGGTTGAAGCTTAAAAAAAAGTTTTTGAAGATGAGAGAAAAAATTGTTTTCAAAAGTTAAAATTAAGTTTGGATATACAATTTGCTTGAAAAGGAGTTAAAGTTTTGTGAGTAAAAAACTTCAACCAATTGAAAACTAGCCTAATAAATCACTTTTTGAAACTTGAAAAATTCATCTTCGAAAACTGCCCAAAATTGATCACTTTTTATAACCAAACAATATTTTCAAAATATTTTTGAAAAAAAAGTGAAGAAAAACTTATGGCCAAAGAGGAGCAAAGTAAATACTAAATTTTTTCTCACAAAAATTCTAATATTTTTCTTAAGTTATTGCATATTCAAACACAATTTCAAATTTTAAATACCTTTTCTCAACTTAATTTCAATTTTATTTTTTAAATCTCACATTCTTTTATGTTCAATTGACTATTAATTAGGACCCATTTGTCCATATAAATTTTTTTCCTTTCAAAAATTATGCTCAAAATATTGTTTGATTATACATTGCACTATATTTTTGAAGATGAATTTCAAAAGATTTTGAAAATAAGTTTCAAATTTGAATGAGTGATTTTTACCTCATTTTCAGGTAAACAGTATTTTCCTCTCACGAAACTTCAATATTTTTTATTCAAATACTATTTCAATTTTTAAATACTATTTTTCAGTTAATTTTTAAAAAAAAAACTACCTTTTTTTTCCCTTTCAAATCTCACTTTTTTTAAAATCTCCAGTCGGCTACTAACACTTCAATCATATTAGTGACTCTGGATCAAGCTCTGGAGTGTAGTCGATCATCAAATGATCGGACCCACGAGTCAAAACTAGCTAACGTGTATTTTTCATTCACAATATTGAAAAAACTAATCTTAGAGCCCGTTTGGACATAAGAAAATTTTCCTCTTTTTTTCAAAAAATTTTACTTTTTTAAAAATTAGTGTTTGTTCAAAAAAATTTTAATTTTCACTTGAAATTTATTTTGGAATTTTTTAAAATTTTAAAAAACTCCAAAAAGCTGATTTTCAACATTTTAACCTAGATTACTCACAAAACTTCAAAACAGCCCACAGTTATATTCATGTCTAAACACAACTCTAATTTTCAAATAGCATTTTTTGTGATGACCCAAAATATCATCTTTTATTTTAGAATCCGTTTTCTTGTTCTGAGGCCTTGAAAGACTCCTTTTATTGCTCTTCGATTTGCGTGCGCAGTGCAAGCACTATACCGAAAAGCTTTTGTATGAAACATTTGAGAAACAATGAGTTTTGGCTTAAAAAGACAATTTTAGTTGACTTCGGTCACTATTTTGGGTAAACAAACCCGGACCTATATTCCGACGGTCCCGGAGGGTCCGTAGTAAAATATGGGACTTGGACGTATGCCCAGAATCAAATTCTGAGGTCCCTAATCAGAGAAATGAATTTTTGAAAAAATTTATTTAACTGAAAATATAATGGTTTTTGGAAATTAAAATAGATTTGATCATGTTGGTATCAGGCCCTTATTTTGGTTTCAGAGCCCTGTACAGGTCCATTATGGTAATTAGACCCTATATGTGAAATTTGGTGAAAAATAGAGGTGATTTGATGTGAATCAGACCTTTGGTTGAAAAGTTAGAAATTTTGAACTATCTTGAATATTTCATGAGTTTTGGTGTTGAATTCATAGTTCTACATGTTATTTTGGTGATTTGATCGCATGAGCAAGTCCGTATAATATTTTTAGACTTGTATGCATGTTTGTTTTAGAGCCCCGAGGGCTCGGGTGAGTTTTGGATAGGCCACAGAGTGATTTGGACTTCTGAGAGATTGCTGGTATGCTTCAGGTCTGCAGACTTCGCAATTGCGAGGTCTGGCTCGCAAATGCGAGCCTCACATTTGCGATGATTATTCGCATTTGCGAAGCAGGGGAAGGGACTAGGTTGTTCGCAATTGCAAAGAATTGTACCGCTTTTGCGAAGGTCCGTGTTCGCATTTGCGACAGGAACTTCGCATTTGCGAAGGCTGCAGGAATGCCAATAGTTTGCAACTGCGATGCTTTTCTCGCATTTGCGAGCTTCGCAAATGCGAAGCTCTGGTCGCAAATGCGACATCTGCAGCTGATATGTTTGGACTTAGATGGGATTTTGAACTCATTTGTAAAATTTTCAAACCCTAAACCTCCCTAGGCGGTTTTCCAAAGACCCAAACTTCTCCAAATCATAGGTAAGTGATTTCTAACTCAACTCTTTCAATCTATTTCATCTTTTTGCAAGATTTCATCACAAAATCTAGGGGTTTTCATGGAAAATTGGGTATTTTTGGGTGAAACTTGAGAATTTCGAAATTTGGGGAATTAGACCTCAAATTGAGGTCGGCACTAACCAGTACAGGGGGTCGGTTGTATGCCCCACCGTATCCTGTTCACTACTTCATCAAGGTTAGGCGCGACACTTACTAGTACATGGGGTAGGTTGTATTGATACGGCATCTGCACTTCTTGTGCAGATTTCGGAGCTAGTGGCTGATCGAGAGGTTGGTTGCTGTTGCTGTGTACCAGAGACATTTTTGTTAGTTGTGACACCAGTTCTGGGAGGATTTTTATTTCGGCTTTCGTTATTAGCTTAAAGATAATATTTTAAACCGTGTTCTTCCGCATTTATTTTTGTTGGTTTATTTTTTTAAGTTTTAATTAATTAAAGATAAAGGAAAAAGTGAAATATTCTACAACGTTGGCTTGCCTAGCGGGTTCAATTTTATGCGCCATCACGGTCCCAACAGTGGAAAATTCGGTTCGTGACATTTTTACTTAAATTTTTTTTCACTTTTTTTTTGAATTTTACAATTCTTGTGTCCAAACGCCCACTTAGTGTACCTGTATTGCGTGTTCGCTTGTGTTAAAGAAAACAGATTTTTAAAAATAACATAAATAATTTTCAAAGGATGTGTTTGCGTTATTATGTAAAAATTAACAAAGAACTTACAAGTTCCAAAATGTTAATATTTGGGAGTTTTATCTACTCTAATGTTTTTTCGTTCAATTTGTTCTCTTGCTTGCTTCATTGTATAAAAAAGTCACAAAAAATAGCGTTGATTGATAGGTAAAAAGATCATTTAATTTGTGATGACCCGAAAGACCATCACTTGTTTAAGAAATAAATCTTGTATTTCGAGGCTTTAAAACCTCCTTTATACCTCACCTCGATTTGCGTGCGTGATCCGGACCTATATCCGGAAAGCCTTTTATGTGAAAATATGAGAAATAGAGATATCTAGAGTTAAAATTTGATTTTGGTTGACTTTAGTTAATATTTTGAGCAAACGGATCCGGATCTGTGTTCCGACGATCCCGGGAGGTCCGCAGCAAAATATGGGACTTGGGCGTAAGTCCGGAAATGAATTCCGAGGTCCCAAGCCTTAGAAATTAATTTTTGAAAGAAATTATTTTGCTGAATTATCTATGAAATAACGAAAAGAATTAATGTTTGAAGCCATTGGTATCGGGCCCGTATTTTGGTTCCGGAGCCCAGTACAAACGTGTTATAGTATTTAAATGATAACTGTGAAATTTGGTAATAAATGGAGTTCATTTGAAGTGATTTGGACCTCCGGTTGAACAGTTATGAACTTTAAAGTGTTCTTGATGAAAATGATGAGTTTTGAGGTTTAATTCATATCTTTACATGTTATTTTCATGATTTGGTTGTACGAGAAAGTCCGTATAATGTAGTTATGTTGGTGTGTATGTTTGGTTTGGAGTCCCGAGGACTCAGGTGAGTTTTTGGATAGGCCACAGAGTGAAATTTGGACGTAGGAAGTTGCAGGGTTTAGTTGGTATGTTGCAGGTCTACAGGCTTCGCAAATGCGAGCTCGCAAATTCGACAAAGCATCGCAAATGCGATAATGGACCTGGGCTGCCTTAGTCGCAAATGCGACTGTTCTATCGCAAATGCGATATCGCATTTTCGAAAGGTCCCTCGTAAATGCGAAGGTGGCCATAAATTGAACTTGGTCACAAATACGATATTATCTTCAAAAATGCGAAGGGGTCAGTTTTCTGAGGGGTTCGCAATTGCAAACCATCTTTGATCTCATGCAAACCTTTCCCCAATGTTCTGAGTGTTAAAACGGGCAAATATTGAGGCTGGACCCTCCATCAATCAGGTCCCTGGTGATGAAATAATCCTCGTAATGCACAATGATGTGCAACGCCTTGTTCTGGCCCAACCCTTCCGGTGGCAACTCATTTTCATGGAAAGTGATTTTATGACTCTCTAATACCTGCCCTACAATGTTTGCCATTTCTCCTCCAGTGATGTTGCTAGGTACATATGCCTCACTCAACACCTTCAATAAGGTATTCTTATGTGCGCTAAAGCTCTGTAGCAGAGCCAAGATAGAGATATGTGCTGGCATTTTGTTCAACTGATCAATGATTGAATACTCTTTGGCTTGTATCTTCCTCCAGAGGTTGTCAGGCCTAGTTTCAGTGATGGTCGGCCGAGCAGAGGCTTGCTTAATCGACTCAGCCAAATGCTCCGGGGTATAAACCCTACCGATTCTTGTCATACCATGTGCTGCACTTGCTTCTCTCGATTTGGTTTTCCCTTTCCTCCTTGCTTCGGCTGTGTAGTCCTATGGTATGGCTTTTGGGTGGAACGATTTTACGGCTGTCATTGCTACCAAAATGGGCATCCTTGCTTTGGGAGGTAATACAGCAACCTCAAATGGTACCAGTGCCTTTGGGGACCCAAACTTGACCTCGATTGGTGTTGGCGTCTTTACGGAGGATGGTGTTTCCAGATCAAGTGGTACGGACATGTTCACCTCGGTGTCCTCAGAAGGTTGTATCTGGACCACAATCGGGTTAAGGGTGGCTGTCGGTTTCTTTGGCTAGTCACCTTCTGCTATCGACCCGATCGATCCCTCGGGGTCCCAATTATCTTCTATCTCAATCATGTGAACACCTCCACCCTTTTGGTCTGGTAGAAGGTTGTTATGGACATTCGGAGCAGGCTCCTTTGCCACGATGATCTTGTTGTCAATCAAAGCTTGGATCTTAACCTTCAGAGAGCGGAACTCATCAATGGTATGCCCCTTCATGCCGGAATGGTATGTACAGGTTTTGTTTGGGTTTACCCACTGGGAGGGGTTTTCGGGGTTTACGGCAGGGATAAGGGTGACATCACACCAGCAGCTTTGAGCCTTTCATATAGTTGGTCTATAGGTTCGGCAATGGCGGTGTATTTTTTGGGTGGTCTGCGGTCGAATTTTGGTCGGGGTCTAGGAAAATTTTGGCGAGGGGGAGGTGATTGATAGTGGCCTTTTTGGGTGTTATAGGCTTGATAGACGTGTGCGGGTTAGGAGTATTTGGGTGAAGTAGGCTGATATGCGGGTGGTAGAGGCAATTGGTAAGTAGATGGTAGAGCTTGGTAAGAAGGCAAAGGTGCTTGGTAATTTGGGGTAGGCTAATATGTGAGAGGGGCCATCGGTAGGTTTGGTACTTTATTGGGGATTTTGTTCTCTGTGCAACCATCACGGCACTTACGTCCCTTTTCTTAGCCCTGCCACCAGACTCTGGAGCCTTGTTGGTAGCCTGCAAAGCCTCAAGGTTTGTGACCATACCACTTTTAATACCTTCTTCGATCTTTTCGCCTAGTTTGATGATGTCAGAAAATTTCTGGCCTTCAACCAGCATCAACCTTTTGTAGTACTGTGGGTCTTGAGCCCGGACGAAAAACCTGTTCATTTGTTCTTCTTCTAAAGCCGGTCTGACCTTAGCAGCTTCTGATCTCCAACGAGTAGCATATTCGCGGAATGTCTCCATAGGTTTCTTCTTTAAGCTCTGGATGTAGAATACATCTGGTGCATTCTTCGTGTTGAATTTGAACCTGTCCGTGAAATCAGACGCCATACTTACTCAATCTGTCCATTTCTTCGGGTCTTGGCTAATGTACCAAGATATAGCATCCCTTTTCAGACTTCTCATAAAAAGCTTCATGCGAATCTTTTCATCCTTTCCTACTCCGACCAGCTTGTCGCAGTATGTCCTCAAATGAACACTGGGATCCCCGGTGCAATCGAACAACTCGAACTTGGGAGGTTTGTACCCCTCGGGCAGTTCGACATCTGGTTGAATGCAAAGGTCTTCATAATTCAGTCCCTCGATCCCCTTGCTTCTTTCAACTCCTTGAACTCGACTAGTCAGCTTCTTGAGGTCTGTGGCCAGACTCCTGATAAGAGAGTCTTTGTCATCAGACTCAAATGTGCTCTAGGTGGGTTGAATGGGGTGTGGTGTGGTTTCCACATAGATGGGGGATTGTGGTGACTATGGAGATGATCATTTGTGGAGTTCAGTGGTTCAGGGATGAGCAGTGGGGTGTTGTTTAAAGTGCGGCATGTGTTGCCGTGATGATGGGGAGCAGGTTGGTTTTGTGGTTTCGGGATGTTCTGTGGAGGTGCATGGTTTTGAGTGTTGGGAAAGTTGACATCTGGGGTAGTGAGGGAAAATGACAAGCTTCCCAAGTTTCGAACTTGGTCCAGTTCTTCCTGAAATTTCAACAACTTCTGCTCGAGCTGGGAGGCCCCTTCCTTAGAAACCTGAATACCCCGAGTAACCTCTGCCCGTTCAACTTGGTTTTCCTTTCTGATGTTGCTCAAATCTTCCATTTTCCCCTTGTTCCGATTTCTGACGGAACTAGAAGGAGGAGTAGGTGGATCACCCTTGGATCTTGTGGAGTATGATGACGATGCCAGAGTGCACGAACTAACCTTTGGGGAGGGAAATAAAACAAAAAGTAAAAAAAAGTAGCAAGTTGGTGCGGGTTGTAAGAAAGAAAGAATACTGCGATATTTAAACACATAGTGCGGGAATGTAATTCGTGTCCTAATTTGGGAGCCTCGTTGTGCCCGAGATAGGCCTAGCGACAAGTAAATTTGGAGAACTCAGAATGCTAAATGCCTCATTTTATTGATAGAAAAATAAGACGAATCCTAAAACGACACTAAAATAGCAGAAGATAAAATGTCACTAATGGCCACTGGCCTTATTACATTTAAAGCAAAAAGAAAAGAATCCTATCTATTTGGTCCTAGAAGGACCTTCCTCAGACTTGGCATCTTTAGCTCCATCGAACAGCTTCACTAGCTCACATAGTCCCAGCAGCAAGTAGGCTCTAGCCAAGTGTCCTCCTTCGTTTCCCTCAGCATTCTAGCAGTTTTCGATCCTCTAGATGAACTTCCTTTCTAGCTCCACTAAACCCCGCTCCAAATACCCCAGTCGCTTGTTGGCGCTGATAGCCATGTCTTTCCATTCTTCAATCAGCTTTTGATGGGCTTCTTGAATTTTCGGATGCTCACTTTCGTGTTCCCGAATCCTTTTGCACAATTGGTTGTACTTAACATGTAATTTAGCATTTTTATCGATGATCCTGTGACCTCGAACAAACCCCGGTTGTCCTAACCTATTATGATCGTCTTCCAACCAGCTTGGATAGTAAGGACTATAACCAGCATAGTACTTGTTTGGTTCAATAGTATCTCTTCCCATGATGATTTTGCAGTGCCACATGTGTTGGGCTTGGCACTTGTAAGGGCTATCGTCATCCTGAAAAGTCAGCCCTGAAGTGACTCATTTTGTCAACCCTTGGTATAACCTGCTTTCTTCCGGCCTTCCTCATGACTCGGAGAGGGACATAAGGATAAGTTCCTCTTAGACCAATAAGTATAAGAAATGGTGCATCCCGAGATCGGACAATAAACTCTTCAGTAGGGAACCATTTGAACATTTATTGCACTTGGTCTTCTTTCATATTTTCGAATAACTCTACCCACCCTTTAGCATCTTCCGGTTGAGCAAACATGTTAGGCATATAGTTTATTCGCCTTGGCTGATGGAAGGCAATATGATCATCCCAATCCCTGCGCAGAATCTCTTGTCGATATTCACCCTTTTCGAGATGCTCCATGAGCCAGAGTTGGAGCAGTAAGTTACAACCCTCAAAGTGTTTGGCCCCTCATTGACAGTTCTCCAGGGCTCGGTATATCTCCGCAATAATCATAGGTACTATGCTAAAAGGCTGCCCGCCAATTCCTTCCATTAAGGTTTTGGTGATCATGGCTAGTCTAGTATGGATCCTAGCCTTCTTCATAGGAAATACTATCATCCCCAAAAAGCAGAACATAAAGACGAAGACCCTTCTGTGTATATGCCCCAATGATGTGAGGGCGAATTCATCCGGGTAAGTGTGGTAGGACTTGCTATGGCCGTACCTCTCGTACAGATAGTCGAAAGGAATGTAGTAATTCTTCAAGAGGGTCAAGTATGGGTTATTCTTTAGTCCCATCATTTTGAGAAAACTCCTACCCTTGCAATTTTATGACATAAGCAAACCCGGAGTTTCCCATAGGATACCAGCTAGCCCTTCTACTTCCTCTAGCAAAGTTGTCATTTCAAGGTCCTCGAAGCGGAACACAGATCTGTCGCCATCCCAGAACAAGGTTGCAGTCTCTACGATTTTGTTGTTGGGTTGCATTTCCAAAAGAGAAGGAAAATTTCCCAAATATTTGCGGATGAGAGCTTGATCACTAGAGTGAAGGTCTTCCCACCAGCTTAGCAACCTTGGGCGAATGTTGGTTACCATGCCGAATCTGGGGACTTCGTGCCTTATTTTCTGCAAAACAAAGTGTTAGGCCCTTACCCCCGCTAGACTGGACCATTTAAATATCAATAATAGGCATAAGAAGCATTTAGTTCTCCAAATAAATGCACAGACGTGGTAGTGTCCGTTTGGGTTCCAGGGAAACCCAGTAGACTTTGGACAAGGCTATATTAAAGAGTCATTATGCGGACAACATAACTAACTCGACTAGGTTTGACCATGATGCATGCACAATTGAACGGAGTAAGGTTTCTATGGGGTGCTAGACCAGTACCCTTGAGCGGACAACTCAAGAGGAAAAGGCACGGAACTGTCGACTACACCGTTGATCGATTGGTTTTACCGCAAATATGCCTTTGCCAAATTAAGGGGGGGTGATAATATCGGAATGGCGCAACCACTCATTATAAGCGTTGCTATTGTATTTTATTTGGCACGAGTGGAATATGATGTTGAATATGCAATTACAAGAATGAAACAAGTTGTCATGTTCATAAAGTAATGATTACAATAATTGTTCATAATTACAATAGTATTGAAGAAAAGCGGTAAAAGAAAGCATTAAAGAAAATAAACAAAGAGCAAAGTCAGTTTCGTAGTAGAAGAGAGATAAAGACACGAAATAAAAGCAATAAAGAAGCAGTAAAGTCACAAGTAACATAAAATGGTAAAAACCTGAAGAAAATCCCCAGCAGAGTCGCCATGCTGTCGATGCCCCCTTTTTCTTGCGAAATCGAATTTATGACATTTGGGCGGACAACTCTTTTCCTTTTGGGAATTGGGTTTGCAATTTAGAAGAGTCTCCACCTAATGATTAAGTGCATTAGGACACTAAAAAGAAATTCAACTTAAAAGAAGAAGAACCAGAGAATGGGTAAGGGCTTGAAATTATCTCGAGGGGAAGGTGTTAGGCACCCCTCAAGATCCACTAGTGTGGTTCCCGGCCATGTTACAATTGTGTCTTTAAATATAAACAACAAATAAGCAAACAAGTCAGCTTTCACATAAAGATTGCAACAAGGGAAATATAAAAGTTAAAAGCATACCGAAATTTGGAAATAGGCAATTTCATAACTATTTAAAGGATATACAAGTGCAGGAATAGGGGGGTCAAATAATTGGTACAAATAATCAGATAAAGGAGTAAAAGAGGCGGAGGTTTGGAGAAGAAACAGTGCTGGAAATCAAATAACTAAAAAAGAGATTTTTTAAGTTACTGAAGTAAAAGAGGAAGTTTCAAGAACTGAAAGTTAATAGCTTTTAATTTTTTTTTTGGAAAAATACAAAAAAGAAGTAAACAAGTGAAGAGGGAGGGGGTCCTAGGTTTATACATAACATGGATCACCCCACACAACACCCGGTAACCATTTACACACGTGGAGTTATCGCTTGGTCATCATATCCATATCTACCCTTTCCCACCCCGTTAAGGTATTAAACGCGAGATAGTATCGTTACTTATTGCATGCCATTACCCGTCCCAATCCTATCAGTCGCGGAGGCATTTGGGACTACTAGTCCTAAAAGGGAAGGAGATTGGGGCTTTTCAAAGTTTGAAAGGATAAAATTCTAATGCGACAAGCAAAACACATAAAGCAGTTGGGGGAAACACATAGCTGTTAAAAAGGCTCAAGCAGGCCTCCTAAAAAAGAAGCAAATTGTCTAGCATGACTTCAGATATTGGTTTTAGTCTGAATTAAATTTAGTGTTAGGACAAGCTGCTTCATCACATATTTCTTAGATAAGAAGTCCGAGTTAGGCCTTGTCTGGTTGTAGTTTATCAAGGACTGACACAGTTAATCAGTTACCTACTGCTTGCCTAGGTGGAAGTATACTGATTTTTTTAAAGAAGGGTTACTGATTTTAGAACCAACTAAATTCTGCAGACATTAAACAACATTACTACTGATTTCATACTTATAGATGAGATAGACGAATCAGATCCAAATGGCTTCTCCTATAGGCATGATTTCTAAGCGTCATTGATTTTAAAATGATTATCGAGATACAAGAATCTTATAGGCATGATTTCTAGGATGCAAATTGTTATTATTTTAACCTAAAGACTGTTTGGCTAATGACAGGGGTATATGCAGAAGTGCAGAAAACCTAGGATCATGATTTCTATATGCAAAAAACCTATAGGCATGGTCTCTATATGTATTGATGCAATAACTTAGAGGCAGGATTTCTACATGTAATGCACAACTTATAGACAGGATTTCTATATGCAATAATGAAACAACTTATAGGCAGGATTTCTACATGTAATGTATAACTTATAGATAGGATTTCTATATGCAATAATGAAACAGCTTATAGGCAGGATTTCTACATGTAATGCATAACTTATAGACTGGATTTCTATGTGAAATTCATAAGCGAAAGAGCAGGATGTGATTGCAACAATAAATACCTAAAGCATGATGTCTACCCATATGCATACATGAGTGACCCTCCCCTTTTACTAGAACCCCATAGTTATTACAAATATTACATACCCGGATGACTCAGAAAAGTAAAATTACATCAGAAGTTCAAGCTACAACCAAACAGTCTAATTCAGACTCAAGGTCTAACAATATGAAATAAACCAACTTCCAGGATCAGTTTTTCAAAAGCCTTTCTCTTATTTGGGATGTGTCAAAGTTCCCAAGAGCCTCAAGGGGACTCCGGACAGTGCTTAAACCCCAAATACATTGCATAATTAGATTATTGTACAGTGTGGAAGGGCTAGCCCTCAAATGTCCAAGTTCAGAGGGAACTCAAGGTCCCAAAGCAAGGCTCATAGAAGGGGCATAACTTAAAGTCTAAGAGTAAGTGTAAGTGCATAGAGGGGAATTAGGGAAGTCCATGGCAGGGTGGTGGTCATGCCCAGCAATTAAGAGTGCTGGCACACCCCTGACCAGCCTGTTTAGCCAAAGTTGGGAGTTAGGATCCATTGAGGATCAGTTCAGACCTGGGCAACAATATGGATACTGTCAGGCCACCATGAGCCTTAACTCAAACACATAGAAGGAAATATGGGTAGGGATTCACAACAAAAATAGATGCAAGGAAAGAACATACATAGTTAACATTAATCACTGAACATGAACAACAGAGTAAACAGGATTGCAGAAAACTGTAAATAAACACATAGGGGTCAGGCAGGAAAGTTAAATTAGAACATACCAGTTTTAGGGAAAACAAACAAGTAAAACAGTAGTCTTGAAAAGCCAAGTTGCAAGCAAACAGTTCCAAAAGATCTTAAAGAACTGAATGTTGTGAGAGTATTGAACTCAAAGCAGTATTGTAAGTGTGTAGTAAGTTAAAAGCATTGAACTAAAGGTTCGAGGTCTTGAACTCCAAGTCCTCCCTAAAGTGCAGAAGGGTAGTCCCTTTTGTAGTGCAGAAAACAAGTAAGAAAGGTAAGGGAATAACATTGAAATCAATCTCCCTTTAATTAAGGGATTCTAATTTCCAACGGGTGAAACACAATTATGGAAAGAGTTAACCAAAAAATATTTTCCAAGCAGTACAATGAAGGGTAAATACATAGGAGTTATTTAAGGCAAAATCCAATGGTACACGATTTGTGAAAAAAGGAAAGGGAATCAATCACACAACCAGTAAAAATCAAAATTACAGGCTTAACTCGAATGGACCGAGTCAGGAATAGGTAAAGAGGATTCAATTAGGGAAAATCAGTAGCAATCAATCAAACCCCATTAGAGAATTTCAGAATCAATTAATTAGTTGGTAAAACCTTTTGAAAGAAGAGTTCTCATATATAAAGAACACATATATGTGAATCAAGAAGAGACTGTCAAGTTATTTAGAAGAGATTTTAATCAAAGAGAAGTTCAGAATCATAAGCAAAGAGATACAAGTTCAATTTGCAGACTCATAATGAGTCTGAGAGTCCAGGGTCCCAAAGTGGAACCCTAACTCGAACAAAAAATCAAAATTGCCAAAGGAAACCCTAAATACTAGGGTTTCAAATCGAGTCAGACAATAGAGATGAGAAGGAAAGCCACTTGATAGAGGCTCATAAGTCTTTTCCAAAGACTTATGAGAAACAAATAGACATGATACAAAGAAAGAAACAGATTCAAGGTCATGGCGATCATGTTTGAGAAAACTTGAAACTTAAACAAGTCCAGAAGAAAGATGTTATACAAACTTAAACAAAAAATAGATGAAACCTGTTTAGCAAGAACATGAACAGAGTCTAATAAAGCAAATACAAATCAAATAACTCAACGGTAAACACATGTAGTAGAAGAGTAAGGAAAACATAACACGGATTAACGTGTGAGCACATGTATAGAAAAAGAAAAGTAGAAGGACAGTACATGCATAGTAAAGAAGCCATACGAGCATAACACGGACAAACACACATAAAGAAAGAATCATATAAAATCAAAAAGATCTTTTAAAAACTTTTCTAGAAACGATTTTGAAAACAAAATTTGGGGAACACACTTCAGGAGCCCAGTAGAACACAAACATACCATAGATCTAAGAAAATAAATAGAGAAGAACCTCAAACAACTTAGGGTTTAAGAGAAACCCTAGAAATGAGAAAGGCTTGGAAGAAAAATTAGATCCCGGGTCGAAAAGGTCAGGAATCAGGCTTCTAATGCTTGAGTATGCCGGAGCATGGCCAGAGAGGCCATAGAACTACAAATCTGAGAAGATATGAAAAGAGAACCATCAAAGTCAGCCTTCAAAACCTCGAACACCCAAGGTCTAATGGTAGAGAGGGGTGGGCACAGACCATCCATGGCCTGGGAAGCCATGGATTCCAGTGAAAATATGGTAAAATAAGGTAGGAGGAGGCTAGAGTTTCGAAGAGCTGTTGAGTGAGAGAGTTTGGGATTCAAAGGCGGCGGACCAGGTGAGAATGAGTGATTAGGGTAGGTAATTTGGGTTAAAAATGGTAAGAGGGATTTATGGCCATTGATCAAAATGATCAACGGCCTGAATCAATAATGGGAACCCGACGGGTTTTTAAATTGGGTTGGGGCCGGGTAAGAAATGAAATTGGGTTAATTTAATTGGGTTATAATTGGGTTAATTTAAGGGCTACAATTTAAATATAAAATAGGATGTAATTGAAATAAATGAGGCTAAATGTTAAATAGCCAGTTTTTTCCCATTTTATTTTATTAAAATAGTAAAATTGATTTCAAAAGTAAATTAAAAATATTGAACTAATTAGTAATATAGAAATATTAATTTAAATATACTGGGACCAACTTTATAATAAAAAAAGCTATTAATCTTGAAGTAGGCCAAGATTGCAATTATATACAATTTATCTTTAAAAATGCCAAATAAATTTGTAAAAATATACAAAAATTACCTTAAATATATTTTAATATAAATATAATAACAAAATAAGTTATTCACCAAAATGATAATCTTGGGAATAATTATTGGATTTTTGTATGGCTAAAACGGACAATAAATTGATTCATAAAATCTTTAAAAATTGAGAAAAATACTAAAATACTTAGGTATGTTTATATATGCATATATATGTTATTATGAAAGTATTTTGTATATAAAAATATATAGAGAAAAATTGGGTATCAACAATGACCCTAAGTTTGCAAGGGCATCGACCTCACCATTTTGTTCTCGAGGTACATGCAGTAGGTTCCATTCTTTAAAGCGGTGTAAGGTTACCTGCAATTTATCCAAGTACCTCTACATTCGATATTCTCGGACTTCAAAGGTTTTGTTGACCTGGTTAACCACGAGCTGGGAATCACACTTGGCCTCTATGATCTCAGCTCCCAAACTTTTAGCCAGCTTGAGACCTGCAATCATGGCCTCATACTCGGTCTCATTGTTAGTCAACTTAGGGGTTTTGATAAATTGTTTGATCGTATTGCTTGTGGGTGGCTTCAAAATGATGCCTAGTCCGGGACCCTTCACATTCGAAGCACCATCTATGAAAAGGGTCCACGCCTACAAGGATGCACTTGATTTTAGCAATAACTCCTTTTCAACCTCGGGCACGAGGACTGGTATAAAGTTGGCCACGAAGTGTGTAAGATTTGAGACTTGATGGACATTCGAGGTTGATACTCCATATCGTACCCGCTAATTTCGATGGCCCATTTGGCCAGTCGGCCAAAGAGCTCAGGCTTGTACAAAATATTGCGAAGGGGATAAGTGGTTACAATACAAATTTGGTGACATTGAAAACATGGTTTTAATTTCCTAGAGGCGTTATTAGAGCAAGCGCTAATTTTTCTAAGTGTGGGTACCGGGTCTCTGCTTCATGATAGTAGACGATAATCATGTAATTTAGCTAATATTTACACTCTAATTTGGCCACACTTTATCAATGTTTGATTGTAAAAGATAACAAAATGCTCTAACTAAGAGTTTTATGCTTTGCAGGAGCCATTCCGAGCTAGGAGGAATCTAAAAGAGTGTATTGGAGTCAATATGGAGCAATGAAGGCCAATCGGAGGATAACACGATCGAAAAGAAGAAGAAAGAGCAATGACCAAATCCACGGCCGCAAATGGGTCGTCATGAGCCAAAATGTAAGGTCAATTGTGTAATTTCTAGGATGACATATGTCTACGCCCCTTTTTTTTGCGAAATCGGGATTACGACATTTGGGAAGACAACTCTATTCCCGTTTGGGATTTGGGTTTTGGATTTGAAGAGTCGCCACCTAAGGATTAAGTGCATTAGGAAACTAAGGGTTTTGAGTTGGAAAATCAGAGTTTGGGTAAGGGCTAGAAATTATCTCGAGGGGAAGGTGTTAGGCACCCCTCAAGATCCACTAGTGTGGTTCCCGGCCATGCTATATTGTGACTTTAAATGCAAACAAACATACAAATAATTCCACATAAAGATTGCAAGTAAGTATGTATAATGGTTAACAAGCATGTTGAAATTAAGGTCTAGGCGGTCTCATAATTTGTTTAAGAGAATCTCCAAGTGCAGAAAAATTAAACAAAGAAGAGAATGAACAGAAATTTTTAGAAGAAAGGAATAGTGCATGAAATTAAGGAGGAATTTTGTGACTGAAACGAGAGACAGGATTTTATTGATAATAACAAAATTACATAAAGAAAAGGGGGTCCTAGGTTTGTAAAATACATGGATTATCCACACTACACCGGTAGCCAACCGTACGTATGGTGTTATCACATGATCATCATCTCCATGTCTACCCTTCCCACCCCGTTAAGGTATTAAGCGCAAAATGGTATCGTTACTTATTGTATGCTATTACCCGTCCCAGTCCTATCAGTCCCAGAGGCATATAAGACTACTAATCCTAAAGGGGAGGGAATTGGGGGAATTTTGAGAGTTTCAAAGGATAAAATTCTAAGGCGCCATTCAAAACATATACAACAAGTTTTGGGAGAGCAAGTAAGCAAATATGGCTCAAATAAACCTCCTAAAATTGAAGAGAGTCACGTAGTTTAGCATGTCTTACACATACTGATTTGGTCTAAATTAAATTAAGGAGTAGGATTGGTTGATTTACCACATATTTCCCAGATAGGGAGTCCAAATTAGCCCCGCTTAGATGTAGTTGTCGAAGACTGACATAGTTGATTAATTATTTAACTATTTGCCTATGTGTTAATCAGGACCTATAGGCATGATATCTATTAATTCAGAGACGGATGAATAAACTGATTGCAGATAAAAAATTATTAGTTACAAGATCATAAGTTCTACGAGTGTTAGATAAATTACCACTGATTTTAGACTTAGGAGCGAGTGGACGATTCAGGTTTAGTTGATAGTTCATATAGGCATGCTTTCTAGGCGTTACTGATTTTTATCGCTGTTATTGTCATGTAGAGTTTCTATAGGCAGGTCATCTATATGCAATTGGTTATTTAACCCCTATAAGCAGATTTTCCTAGTGATAGACGCATATGCAAAATGCAGGAAGTCCTATAGGCATATTATTTATATGATATACAGATTTTTAGTAACGACTTATGGGCATGGTATTTATACGAAGTGCAGAAAACCTATGAGCGTGGTATCTATATGAGATGCAGAAGTTTTGGAAGTAGTAGTTCCCTATAAACATGATATCTATATGAGATGTAGAATTTCGAAAGTAGTGACTCCTATAAACATATAGATGTAGAATTTCGAAAGTAGTGACTCCTATAAACATGGTATCTATATGAGATGCAGAATTTTGAAAGTAGTATTTCCTATAACATGGTATCTACATGATATGCAGAATTTTGATAGGAGTGACTCCTGTAAATATGGTATCTATATGAGATGCAAAATTTTGAAAGTAGTAATTTTATAACATGATTTCTACCCCTTTGCATGCATTCAATACCATCCCTTTCACTATCCACCCTAGTAGTTATTACAAAATTATTACAAACCAATTGAATTAGAAAGAAAGTAAAATTACATCAGTGATTACATCTACATCTAATCAGCCCAATCCAGACTCAGAGTCTAATAATATGAGATAAACCAACTTCTAGGATCGGATTTTTTAAATCCTTTCTCTTATTAGGGATGTGTCAAAGTTCCAAGGAGCTTCAAGAACTCCAGGCAATGCTTACACCCCAAATATCATTGTAGAATCAGATTATAGTGCAGTGTGGAAGGGCCAACCCTCAAATGTCCAAGTTCAGAGGGAACTCAAGGTCCCAAGGCAAGGCTCACAGGAGGGGGGGGGGGGCAGAACTTAGAGGCTAGGAGTAAGTGCAAGTGCAGTAGAGGGGAAATGGAAATCTGGTGGCCATGCCAAGCATTTTTGGGGTGCTGGCACACCCCTGACAAGCTTGTCAGTTGTAACTTGGGGAGTTAGGGCCTATTGAAGGCCAGGTTCATCCTTGGACAACAATTGGGATGCTGTCAGGCTATACCTTAACTCAAGATACATAAGGGAGTGGGGATATGGAGATTCATAACAAGCAAGATTCAAGAAAGGAGTAGGTAAGGGCATACCCAGCAATGGGACGTACTGGAACACCCTTTAGCCTACTTAAGGGCTTAGAACTCAGTTCATGAACAACAATTCTTGTAGCCATGACCTGAGTCCCCACTTACAAACATATGAAGGGTAAATGGGATGGGGAACTAGTGTTTACAAGAAAGCAAAGCAAACAGTAGCACATAAGCATTTCAAGGTCAAATTCTGCAGAAGGTAGTCATAGGCACAAAGACTGTAAATAAACACATTGGGATGATGCTAAGGATTGAATCAAGACATACCAGTTTTAAAAGAGATAAGCAAAGAAAGCAGTAGTATTGTGAAAGCCAAAGTGCAGACAAGAAAATTCAGAAAAGGTTGTGAGAATTATGAGCGTGAAGTCTGAATTGTATTTAGTGTGTTGTGAAAAGAAAAGGCTGAATATTTATAGTGTGAAAGTCATGAGAAATAAGGTAAGAAAATAATTGAAGTTTGATTTTCAATCAGTCACATAAGACTCTCTTTAATTAAGGGATTCAATTCAAATGGGTATAAAACCAACTAAGGAAAGAAATTAATCAAACTCTTTGTGCAAAGCATGCAATTGAGGGCAAATACATAAAGGTTATTTTAAGGACAAGGTTTTCTGAAAGTACACGGTTGTATAATTAAGGAAAGAGAATCAATTAACAGCCAAGAAAACACAAGTCCAAATATTTGGTGTGAAGAAAAAGGTTTTACTCAAGGAAAATCAGTAACAATCAATTAAAGCCCCCCAAAAGATTCTGATTCAATTACCAGTTGAAATCCTTTTAAGGAAAGATTTGACACACATATAAAAGCACACAGGCATGCCTAACCACGAAGAATTTTTCCATGACCTTGCAAAACCAGTGGAAAGAATCGAATGCAGGAGAGTTTAGATGAGAGTTACGGTTCTAAAAACCCTAACCTAAATATCTGAATCCTCGGCGGAATCCCAAATTCTAGGGTTTCCGCCTTAAATCGAACACACAGATGGAGAGGCAAGTAGTCAAAAAACAGGCTTAGTGGCTTCTTTTAAAAGCTCATAAGAGAGCATGCAAACAAGTAGAAAGATCAAAGCAAATAGAGTTAGGAAACTAGTGGGAACAACTGACAATAGAATAAATAGTAGAAGATGTACATGCTTATAGAGGATTAAAATAGCAGAACATGGTGAAAAACGCAGGCGAGAATCATAGCGTAGAAACCACAGCAAAAGAACATTCAATCATGGAGTATGAAACTCAGTAAAAGAACACATAAGAACATAATAGAGCAAGTATAAGAATACAATAGAAAACAAGTGAGAATATGGTACAGGAGCTCAATAAGAGAAACAATACAAATAATAAAGAAAGCAAAAATCATAAAAACACTTGAATACTTTCCAGAAACCCTAAATCGGACAAGAAGGGTTTTGAAAGAAATTTTCAAAGGAAAACTTAGGGAAATAATTAAAAACAATTCACACATAGCATAGATACATAACAGATCTAAAAAGAATCAGAGAAAAACCTCGAATAGTTAGGGTTTCAAAAGAACCCTAGAGTGAGACAACAAATTTACCAACAACAACAACCCAGTATATTCCCAAAAGTGGGGTCTGGGAAACCCTAGAGTGAGAAAGGCTTTAAAAAGATCCGATCTAAGTCAGATAAAGTTGGAACCAGACTCAGGAGACTAGAATATGCCGGAGCAAGGCTGGAGATGGCTGGAAATGGCCGGAAACCTCGAGTCGGTGAAGATTTGAATGAAGACCCTCTAAGTCTGTCCTCGATCGTTCAAGTATCAGGCTCATAGGAGCAGTAAGAGGTGAGTATGAGGTTTCCATGGCCTGAGAAGCCATGGATTCCGGTGAGAATCGAAGAGGATTAGGGTTAGTTTGGGTGGCGGCTGCTAGGGTTTGAACGAGGTTGCAGAGAGGATTGGAGAGGAAAGGGATTCAAGGGCGGAGGGTATAGGGGAAATGATTTAGGGTTGAGGGTGTTGGTGGATTAAAAAAGTAAAGGATGTTAGATCAACGGCTGGGATTAAAAGAAAAGGCCTGGGCGGGTTATTTGAGTGGGTCAGGGGCGGGTGATTTAGGAATTGGGTTAGGTTTAAATAAAAAATATGGCTGGGAAATTGGGGGTTTGATTTATCTAAAATTGAAATGGTAATGGGCTATATATTAAATAGCTAATTTCTCCCTTTTTAATTTTATTAAAATAGTTAAAATAATTTTAAAAACCAATTAAAAGCACTAAATTAATTAATAATATATAAACGTTAATCTAAAAATACTGGGAACAATTTTATAATTGTAAAACGCTATTAATCATAATATAGGTTATAACTGCAATTTTATGCAATTTAGCTTAAAAAATATGAAAGAAATTTATAAAAATATGAAAAAATCACCTTAATTATATTGTGATGTAAATATAAGGATGGAAATAAATTACTCACCAAAATGATAGTTTTGGGAATAATTATTGGATTTTGTACTGCTAAAATAAATAATAAAATGATTTTAAAAAGCTTTACAAATTGGAAAAAATATCAAAATTCTTGGGCATGCTTATATATGCATATACATGCTATTTTGAGAATAAAAAATATGTATGAAAAAATTGGGTATCAACAGTTGCCCCTCTTTCCCCGAGAAGGATGAAAGAGTTATTGGGTAAAGACATAATGACCAATTTTGGCCGAAAGAAATGATATGAAAAGGTTTTGACCGAGCTCTGGCTCTTGAGCTACCTACATATCCCTTGTATTATAGGAATCAGGCCATACGTAGTTTAGGGAATCCGTCGGCGGACATGCCGATGGAGATTTCGAATGACGGACGCAATATTTGGGTTGGGAAAGATGGTCGGGGATCGTTGGTCTGCGGGAACCGGAGCGAGATTGCTCCGGCCATGATGTCCATTGCCAGCTGGTGTACCTACAAATGAGCAATACGAACATATCGTGCATAAACTTAAATGTGATGCAAGTTCCCATTGGACCATGAAAGATGTCTTTGGACGGGTAGGATGACGCCCTCAGACCATGATGTCCTGGGCCATGAAGCATATAAATAAGGATTCGCAGGCTATGAAATAATGTTCTCGGGCTATGATAATAGTGCCTCCGAACCATGATGCCTTTGAATAATAATGTGCAAAAGATAAAAACGGGGTCCTCAGGTCATGGCATGGCGTTCTCGAGCTATGAAAATGGTGCCTCCGAACAATGACGCCTTTGGAAAATTTGGCGATGTTTCAGCCCATGAAATGCAGGATTTGGCGGTGTTTCAGCCAATGTCAAGCATAAAAATAAATGATGATATTTCATCCACGCATGATTTAAATAAAACTGGCGATGTTTCAGTCGACAAAGATTTAAATAAAACTAGAGATATTTCAACCATGTAAAGGATTTAAATAAAATTGGCGATCTTTCAGTTGATGTAAAGGATTTAAATGAAGTTGGCGATCTTTCAGCCATGCAAAGATTTAAATAAAATTGGCGATATTTCAGTTGGCAAAGATTTAAATATAAATGGCGATCTTTTAGTCGATATAGAGATTTAAATAAAGTTGGCGATATTTTAGACAATGTAAATATTTGAATGAAATTGGCGATATTTCAGCCATGTAGAATTTAAATAAAGTTGGCGATCTTTCAGCCATGCAGATGGAGAAAAAGCTTAACCTTGTAAGGCATAAAAGTAGCCTTATGCAATGCAGGGAAACACAGATGGAGACAATGCTTAGTCTCAGAAGGCGAAAAAAGTAGCCTTATGTAATGCAGGAAAATGCAGATGGAGACAATGCTTAGTATCGGAAGGCAGAAAGGTAGCATTATGCAATGCAAGATGGAGACAATGCTTAGTCTTGGAAGGCAGAAAGGTAGCCTTATGCAATGCAGAGAAATGCAGGATGGAGGTAGAGCTTAACCTCGAAAGGCAGAAAAGTAGCCTTATGCAATATAGGAAAATGCAGATGGAGACAATGCTTAGTCTCGGAAGGTAGAAAGGTAGCCTTATGCAATGCACGAAATAAAGGTAAAGAGTAGCAAAATTTCTTAGCTGAGAGACGATAGCGGATAGTTGATTGTCACTGTGGCCGCTGGGGAGGTTATGTGCGGACAACACTTGTAAGTTAGCAATGATCCTAAGAGTTGTACTCCTACAAAATATGAATAAGTAACCATATTTGATGGTTCTTTGTCTTGGGGTGCCTGCATTCAAAGAAAAATCGTGAGTTTTGTCAAGGAGGAAGGTTAGTTCGTCTTACCGTGGACTCCGTTCGTCCTACTTGGCTCTTGTTTTCATTGGGGTAGCGTCGCTAAACAAAGAAATTTGATAGTAACCATGCATGATTTTAAAATATAATGTAAATACATAATTAAAAAAACAATTTTCTTTTATATGAACTGACGACTGCGACGCGGTTCAAGACATTGCGACCTCTTTTGCTCCAGAATTTTGAGGATCCTCCTCAAAATTCTGCCCCAGTTTACTGGGCTGGGGTTTCTGACAGCTACGCGCGATGAGTGGCTGAAAGTTGATTTCGGAATTTTGAGGGTCCTCCTAAACATTCTGCCTCAGTTTCCATTATTGGGGGGGGGGGGGGGGGGGAATGAAATTTTTATTGAATTGTGACCGAACCCATAGGGCTGCCTACGTATCCCCTCTTAAACAAGAATTAGGTCGGGCGTAGTTCAAATTACATGCATAAAGAAATCATAATGATTACCCATAATAACGCTTGACTGCATCTGAATTAATTGGCTTTGGCCAGACTTCTCCATCCATTTCTGCGAGTATGAGGGCTCCTCCTATTTGGACCCGGTGAACTATGTACGGGCCTTGCCAGTTAGGAGAGAACTTCCCTTTGGTCTCCCCCTGATGCGGGAAAAGTTTCTTCAACACTAGCAGCCCCGGCGTGAATTGTCTCGGCTTGACTCTTTTGTTGAAGGCTCTGGACATCCTGTTCTGATACAATTGACCATGACAAACTGCGTTCATTCTTTTTCCGTCTATAAGGGCTAACTGCTCTTAGCGGCTCTTTTAACCCATTCTGCATCTTCAAGTTCCGCTTCCTGTATAATCCTCAGGGAGGGAATCTCTACCTCGGTCGGGATGACTGCCTCGGTACCGTAAACTAACATATAGGCAGTCGCCCCAGTTGATGTGTGGATTGTGGTACGGTATCCCAATAAAGCAAAAGATAGCTTTTTGTGCCACTGCTTGTGTTTTTCTATCATTTTCCTTAGTATCTTCTTGATGTTCTTATTGGCTGCATCTATTGCTCCATTCATCGGAGGTCTGTAGGCTGTAGAATTCTTGTGCTTAATCTTGAATGTCTCATACATTGCTTTCATCAGATCACTGTTGAGGTTGGAACCATTATCAGTAATGATTGACTGTGGGATGCTGAACTGGCAAATGATACGGTAGCGGATAAAGTTTGCCACAACTTTCTTGGTCACCGCCTTATACAATGTTGCTTCAACCCACTTGGTGAAATAATCAATTGCCACTAGAATGAACCTGTGCCTGTTTGACGCGGTAGGCTCGATAGGTCCGATGACATCCATTCCCCAAGCAGCGAACGACCATGGTGAGCTTATTGCATTGAGCTCGTTAGGAGGCACCTTTATCATGTCTGCATGAATCTGGTAGCGATGGCATTTTCGGACATACTAGATGCAGTTCATCTCCATAGTCATCCAGAAATAACCAGCTCGGAGTATTTTCTTAGCTAAGACAAAACCATTCATGTGCGGGCCACAGGTCCCTACATGAACCTCCTCCAATAATCTGGATGCTTCATTTGCTTCGACACACCTTAGTAATCCCAAATCGGGAGTCCTCCTATACAAGATTCCTCCGCTATTAAAAAAGTGATTGGATAACCTCTGTAGTGTGCGCTTCTGAGCAGTGTTTGCAAGTTTTGGGTATTCTCCTGTTGCCAGATATTTCTTAATGTCATGAAACCATGGTTTTACGTCTTCTTCTTCCTCGACATAGGCACAGTAAGCTGGTTGATCATGAATTTTTACCGGGATAGGATCAATGAAGTTCTTGTCTGGATGCTGAATCATGGATGATAGAGTGGCCAATGCATCGGCAAACTCATTCTGGACTCTGGGGACGTGCCGGAATTCTGTCTTTGTGAACCTTTTCCTCAACTCCTGTACATAATGCAAATATGAGAGTATCTTGGAGTTCTTGGTTGCCCATTCTTCTCAAACCTGATGTATGAGCAAGTCTGAATCCCCAATCACTAGTAACTCCTAAACGTTCATATCAATGGCTAGCTTGATCCCTAAGATGCAGGCTTCGTACTCGGCCACGTTGTTGGTGCGTGAGAATCTGAGCTTGGCGGACACCGGAAAATGCTGACCTGTTTCTGATACTAGAACTGCCCCTATGCCAACTCCTTTGAAATTTGCTGCTCCATCAAAAAACATTCTCCAGCCATCATAGGATTCTGCAATGTCTTCTCCTATGAAAGAGACCTCCTCATCAGGAAAATACGTCTTTAGATGTTCGTATTCTCCGTCCACGGGATTTTTGGCAAGATGATCTGCCAGTGCTTGTCCTTTGATCGCTTTCTGGGTCACGTAGACAATATTAAATTCAATCAGCAGGATTTGCCATTTGGCTAGCTTACCCATGGGCATGGGCTTCTGAAAGATGTACTTCAGCGGATCCATCCTTGATATGAGATAAGTTGTATAGGCGCAGAAATAATGCCTCAACTTCTGAGCTACCCAAGTCAGAGCACAACAGGTGCGTTCTAGCAGGGAGTACCGGGCCTCGTACGGGGTGAACTTCTTGCTGAGATAGTAGATGGCTTGCTCCTTTCTCCCTGTTTCATCATGCTGTACCAAAACACAACCAAATGCCCCATCCAGTACTGCAAGATAGAGCAATAGCGGTCTACCCGGTTCAGGCGGAACTAGGACTGGCGGTGTTGATAAGTATTCCTTGATTCTGTCGAAGGCTTTCTGACATTCATCAGTCCATCTAGTGGCGGCGTCCTTCTTCAACATCTTAAAGATTGGTTCATAAATGATAGTAGACTAGGCTATGAACCAGCTGATGTAGTTGAGTCTCCCCAAGAAACTCAGAACCTCTTTCTTGTTCTTTGGCAGTGGAATTTCTTGAATGGCCTTAACCTTTGATGGATCCAGTTCTATTCCTCGTCGACTTACGATGAACCCAAGCAATTTTTTTGGTAGGAACCCCAAATGCACATTTGGCGATATTCAGTTTCAAGTTATACCTTCTTAATCTGTTAAAGAACTTTCTCAGATCTTCCATGTGGTCAATGGCTTTCTTGGATTTGATGATAACATCGTCTACATACACCTCGATCTCTTTGTGTATCATGTCATGGAAAATAGTAGTCATGGACCTCATGTAGGTAGCCCCAGCATTCTTTAATCCAAACGACATCATCTTATAACAATACATCCTCAACGGCGTGATGAAAGCCGTTTTCTCCGCGTTTTCTTCGTCCATCCATATCAGATGGTACCCAGCAAAACAATCGACGAATGACTGCAGCTCATGCTTGGCGCAGTTGTCAATCAAGATATGTATGTTGGGCAAGGGGAAGTCGTCTTTCGGACTAGCCCGGTTGAGGTCCTGGTAGTCGACACAGAACCTGACCTTCCCATCCTTCTTTAGCATTGGCACAATGTTGGCCAACCATGTTTGATATTCCACTACCCTGAGGACCTTGGTTTTGACTTGTTTGTTAACTTCTTCCTTGATTTTCAAACTCATGTCTGGCTTGAACTTTCTGAGCTTCTGCTTTACCGGCGGACATGTCGGATCTATTGGCAGTTTGTAAACTACAATAGATGTACTGAGGCCGGTCATATCATCATATGAACAAGCAATATGTCCTCATATTCTTTTAAGAACTCCGTGTACTCTTTCTTTTCTGATGGTGATAGGTGAACACTGATGCATGTTTTCTTGACATTCTTCGTATCCCCCAAGTTGACAACCTCAGTTTTGTCCAGGTTGGACTTAGGCCTATTCTCAAAGTCCTCAACATCTTTAACGACATCTTCTAGTATTTCATCCTCTTCTGAGTCTATATCCGTTTGTTGTGTTATCTCGTCGCATGTCACATTCATCGGTTCATCAAGATAAGCAATAGTAATGTCGTGTAAATAAAGTAAATGATAGAGGAAATAATAAGAGTGAGATTTATAAGAAACTAAAATACTTTGATAAATTCCAAAATTGTTTTGAACATCGGAGCTCTTTTCAAAATTTAAAGATAATACGGAAAGGAAATCAACTAGCAAAAAAGTAAAAGATAATGCATAGTGCTTTGTTTAGCCTTGCTACCCCGAAGCTTTCCGGGCTTTGGTGGTTTTGACGGACCAATTGTTGAGGCGCGCTCCTCCGCTCACAGCTTGTATGGAAGTCCTTCCTCCCCTTTCTCCTCAAAAATGACATGACAGTCCATATTGTCTCCTTCCAAGAACAAATTCTTCATTGCCGCCAATGTTTCCTCTTCTTCTGACCCATATATGATGTCTGCTGGCCGGAAAGTCTGCTCCAAGCGGGGTATCAGGTGCTCCAGCAGATAGTAAGGGCCACACCATGGTGGCGACCAGTTCCTGAATTCTTGCCAAGTATATCCATACCCTAACCTGAAGGTGGTGCCATGCTTCTTCAGTTTGATAGGCTTGGTGATTCCCTGGAGGTTCTTACCGAGCCCTTTGCCAGGTTCATACCCGCTCCAATTCAGTATACTTTCTATCTTGTTATCCCACCACTTATCCTTTTCTACGGCGTTGACTCGCTCAATGTGATGGTAGGTTTCTCCACCTAGCTTCCTTCTTCCTCTGATTGGTGGGATGGTCTGGCGACTGTATATGGGGTTACTACTGTCTCCATGAATAATCACCTCTTGGTGATTCCACTCGAACTCACTACCTGGTTCAGGGTTGATGCTACAGCTCTAGCGACGTGGATCCAAGGTCGTCCCAGTAGTAAGTTGTAAGATGCCGGGATGTCTATCACTTGAAAATCAACGTCGAACCAAGTTGGTCCCATTTGCAGACATAAACTGATCTCCCCAATAGTGGACCTTTGGGAACCATCAAAAGCTTTAATATTGATAGCCCCTTCCTTGATCTCATGTAGGCTCTTCCCCAACGTTATGAGAGTCACCAATGGACAAATATTGAGGCTGGACCCTCCGTCAATCAAAGTCCCGGTGATGAAATAGTCTTCACATTGCACAGTGATGTGCAACACTTTATTGTGGCTTAACCCTTGTGGGGGCAACTCATCCTCATGGAAAGTGATTTTATGACTCTCCAATATCTGTCCTACCATGTTCGCCATCTCTCCTCCAGTTATGTTACTGGGTACATACACCTCGCTCAGTATCTCCATCAGGGCATTCTTATGTGCCTTGGAGCTTTGCAGCAGAGCTAAGATGGAGATCTGCGCCGGTGTTTATTTAGTTGATCAATAACTGAGTATTCTTTTGCTTGTATCTTCCGTTAGAGATCATCAGGCCCAGTTTCAATAGGCTGTCCAGAGGCCAGCTTACTTGATTCAACTAAATGCTTCGGAGTGTAAACCCTGCCGGTTCTGGTTATACCCTGTGCTGCAATTGCTTCTCGAGACCCAATTTTCCCCTTCCTTCTCGCCTCGGCGATGTAATCCCAAGGAATTGCCTGTGTATGGAATGGTGTTGTAGCTGACATTGCTACAGGAATGGGAACCCTTATTCTGCGAGGTAACACAGCAGCTTCAAATGGTACAGGTGCCTTCGGAAACCCAAACTCCACCTCAATTGGCTCTGCGGATGACGGTGTTTCAAGCTTGAGAGGCACGAACATGTTTACTTCAGCATCCCTAGAGGGCTGGATCTGGACTACAATTGGATTCAGCGTGACTATTGGTTTCTTGGGCTCGTCACCTTCGGCAATTAATCCAATCGGCCCTTTTGGGTCCCAATCATCTTCTACCTCGATCATGTACACACCTTCATCCTTATGATCAGGCAAGGGAATGTTGCAAACATTAGGAGCAGGCTCCTTTGCCACGATGATCTTGTTGTCAATTAAAGCTTGGATTTTGTCCTTCAGAGATCGGCACTCATCAATGGTATGCCTTTTCATGCCGGAATTGTATGCACAGGTTTTGTTTGGGTTGACCCATTGGGAAGGATTTTCTGGAGTTATGGCATGGATTGGGGTGACATAATCGGTATCTTTGAGTATTTCATATAGTTGGTCGATTGGTTCGGCGATGGCAGTGTATTGCTTGGGAGGTCTACGATCAAAGTTAGGACATTGCCTGGGGAAGTTTTGGCGGGCGAGAGATGATTGATAGTGAGAAGGTTGAGCATTATAGGCTTGGTAGACAGGTGCGGGTTGGGAATATCTTGGTGAGGTGATTACGTCCAAATCCACTACTAAAAAGTAATAGACACGATCGCATGCAATATAATTTACCCAACTTGAGTCGGGGTCGAATCCCACAGAGAACAATGTGTAGGCGATTAGGAATGCAAGAAAATTATCGCTAGTTGCGCAATGCCAAACACTAAGAATTTTGGTTGAAAATTGTTTTATCTAATTCCAGAAATGTAAACTAACCTAGAAAGCAAGTAAAATTATCAATGGCTACAAGTATGGTTGCATCGGGAATTACACTCAAGTAACGATCTAATGTATTTCATGATTTTACAAATATGAACGAGTTTATGTTAATTATGCACGGATAATAATTCTTAATTAGCTTCTTCCGAAGACTAACAAGACTTCCTAATTGAATTATCCCTAAAATAATTAGAAGACTAAGCACACCCAGAATGTCTACAAGTAGTTCAATCCTATCCCTAAGTAGAATCTATAAAATGAGGGTTAACGCCTCAAGTTCTTATTAATTAATCTTTCCCAACCCCAAATTATCTTTCCCAAAATTAATTTGGAGTTAATGGGCGAGTCCTAGGGTTAGCTAATCCCTTTGGAAACATTAAAGAACAAGAATAATTAAAATAACAATAATTCACTTCATAAATATATGAAAATCATTCTATACATAAGCACAACTTGGTATCTAATCCACACTTTAAGCATGAATATTTCCATAAACAAGATTCACGTGTTGAATAAAATACTACACACTTAGATATACAATACAAAGCAATGAAATGAAGAAATAAACATAAATGAGTAAGAAAATCTTAACCACAAGCTTCAATCTTCAAGACCCAAGTGTGTGTGCAAAAACCCTAGCTTCAATAAATGTTCTCTCTAGTCTATGAGGACTGAAAATAAGCCAAAAATTTTCCAAAGATATGCCAAAGATATTTTACAAATGATTTGGTTTGGGTATTAAAGGGTTTGGGGTCAAAAAATGTGAAATTCCAGAATTGCCCAGGCGTGAAGCTCGATTTTCGCAATTGCGACCAAAGGTTCGCAATTCCCAACTTTCCCTGTGCTGCTTCACTTCGCATTTGCGATGCTATCTTCGCATTTGCGAAGATTGACTTGTTCGGTTGACTTTGCATTTGCGAAATCCTCCTCGCAATTGCGATAGCTGGCTTATCCCACTGACTTCGCTTTTGCGAAGGACTCTTCGCAATTGCAAAAGTTGACTTTCCCAGTTGACTTCGCATTTGCGAAGACTGCATGCTTTTCCTTCCTTCGCATTTCCCTAGAGTTGATCGCAAATGCGATCCTTGAGTGCATTGACCAGATTTTTTCTCTTTTTTTAACTTCTTTTGACTTGTTTTCACTTGGTTTCTTCACCATTACTTCTAAATCTCATTCACCCTGTAAAATATAAGTAAATGACATTAAATGCATGATTTTATCACTCAAACATAGCAAAAGTATAGGCTTAAATACAAGATAAGTTGGTAAAATACCAACTTATCATGAGGTAGGTTGATATGTGGGGGATGGAGATGAATGGTAAGTAGGTGGTGGAATTTGGTAAGAGGGCGGAGGTGCTTGGTAATTAGGGATAGGTTGATATGTGAGAGGAGGTACTGGGTAAGCTTGGTATTTAGTGGGGATTTCGTTCTCTGTGCAACCATCACGGCACTCACATCCTTTTTCTTGAACGTGCCACCAGATGGTAGGGCTTTGTTGGTAGCCTTTAGTGCCTCAAAATTGGTGACCATACCGTTTTTAATGCCTTCCTTAATCCTTTCCCCTAGTTTGATGATGTCGGAGAATTTCTGGCCTTCTATCAGCATCAACTTCTCATAATACTGTGGATCCTGAGCTCGGACGAAGAGCCTGTTCATCTATTTTTTCTTCTAAGGCCGGCCTGACCTTAGCAGCCTCTGATCTCCAATGAGTAGCATACTCGCAAAATGTCTCTGTAGGTTTCTTCTTCAAATTCTGGATGTAGAAGACATCTGGCGCATTCTCCGTATTGAATCTGAACCTGTCCATGAAATCGGATGCCACTCCCACCCAGCTTGTCCACTTCTTGGGATCTTGGCTAATTTACCAAGATAGCGCATCACCTTTCAAACTTCTCATGAAGAGCTTCATGCGAATCTTTTCGTTTCCTCCGACACCGACCAGCTTATCACAGTATGTCCTCAAATGGACTCTAGGATCCCCTGAGCCATCAAACATCTCGAACTTAGGAGGTTTGTACCCCTCGGGAAGTTTGACGTTTGGCTGAATGCAAAGATCCTCATAATTCAACCCCTCAATACCTTTGTTTCCTTCAACACCCTGGACTCAGCTAGTCAGTTTCTTGAGCTCAGCAGCCAGGTTCTTGATGAGAGAGTCTTTGTCATCAAACTCCGGTGTGCTTGAAATGGGTTGAGTGTATTGTGGTATGGTTTCCACATAGATTGGGATGTGGAGGGGATGATCATTTAGTGGTTCAGGAATAAGGAGCGGGGTGTTGTTTGAAGTGTGACAGGTGTTGCAATTTTGATGGGGAGCAGGTTGTTTCTGTATTTTTGGGATGTTCTGGGGATGTATAGGATTTTGAGTGTTGGGGAAGTTGACATCTGGGGTAGTGAGGGAGAATGACAGGCTTGCCAAGTTTTGAACTTGGTCCAGTTCTTCTTGAAATTTTAGTAACTTTTGTTCGAGTTTGGCGGCACTTTCCTTGGACACCTGAACACCTTGAGGAACCTCTACCCTTTCAACCGAGTTCTCCTTCCTGACGTTGCTCAAGTCTTTCATTTTTGCTTTGTTCATGTTTCTGATAGGACTTGGAAGAGGAGGAAGTGGAGGGCCCTTGGATCTTGTGGAGTAGGATGATGATGCCAGAGTGCACGAACTAACCTTTTGGGGAGGGGAATGAAACAGAAATAAAAACAAAAATGGTAATAAGTTAGTACAGATTATGAGAAAAATGTTGCAATAATTTAACACATAATATAAGAATATAACTTGTGTCCTAAATTGGGTGCCTCATTGTGCCTGAGGTAGGCCTAGCGACAAGTTGATTTGGAGAACTTATGATGCTAAATGACTCATTTATTGATAAAAATAAGACGAATCCCAAAACGACACTAAAATTTGCATAAAGTAAAATGTCACTAATGGCCATTGGCCTTATTACATTTTAAAGAGAAAAAGAAAAAGATTCCTAACAATTTGGTCCCAAAAGGACCTTCCCAAACTCGGCATCTTTAGCTCCATCGAACAGCTTTACCAGCTCACGCAGCCCCAGCAGCAAATAAGCTCTAGCCAAATGTCCTCCTTCATTTCCCTCAATATTTTGGCAATTCTCGATCCTCTGGATGAATTTCCCTTCCAGATCTACCAAAACTCGCTCCAAATACCCTAGTCGCTTGTTGGTGCTAACAGCCATTCCTCCATCAACTTCTGATTTGCTTCTTGAATTTCCTGATGTTCATTCTCGCATTCCCTGATCCTCTTGTGCAATTGGTTGTACTTAACCTGTATTTTAGCTCTCTCGTCGATGACCTTGTGACCTCGAACAGACCCGAGTTATCCTAACCCAACACGATCTTCTTCTGACCAACCTGGATAGTATGGGGTGTAACCGGCATGGTATCTATCAGGTTCTATGGAATCCTTTTCCAGTATGATTTTGCAATTCCACATGTGTTGATCTTGACATTTGTACGGGCTATCGTCGTCTTGGAAATCAGCTCTGAAGTGACTCATCTTTTCGACCTTTGGTATGACCTGCTTCCTCCCTGCCAACCTCATGACTCAGAGAGGGACATAAGGATAAGTTCCCCTCAAACCAATGAGTATAAGGAATGGAGCGTCCCGAGAGCGGATGATGAACTCTCCAGTAGGGAACCATTCGAATATCCACTGCACCTTGTCTTCTTTCAGATTTTCAAACAACTCTACCCATCCTCTAGCGTCTCCCGGCTGAGCAAACACATGTTTGGAATATAGTTCATTCTCTTAGGATGGTGGAAGGCTATATGATCGTTCCACGGCCTTCACGGAAGCTCTTGACGGTATTGACCCCTTTGGAGATGTTCTATAATCCAGAGTTGGACTAGTAAGTTGCAACCCTCGAAGTGACTGGCCCCTCGTTGATAGTTCTCCAAGGCTCGGTATACTTCAGCAACAATCATGGGTACTATGCTAAAAGGCTGCCCTCCAACCATTTCCATAAGTGTCTTGGTGACCATGGCTAGTCTGGTATGGATCCTAGCCTTCTTCATAGGAAACACTATCATTCACAAAAAGCAGAACGTAAAGACGAAGACCATCCTGTGGATATGCCCCAATGATGTGAGGGCGAATTCATCAGGGTAGGTGTGGTAGGACTTGCTATGGTCGCTCCTGTCATACAGATAGTCGAAATGAGTACAAGAATCCTTCAAACAGCTCAAGTTTGGGTTTTCCTTCAGCCCCATCATCTCGAGGAAACCCCTACCCTTGTAGTTTTCTGGCATGAGCAAACCCGGAGTCTCCCAAGGAATACCGGCTAACCCTCATATTTCTTCGAACAATGGGGTCATTTCCAGGTCCCCAAATTGAAACATTGATCTATCACTGTCCCAGAATAAGGTCGCAGCCTCTATGATTTTGTTGTCAGGCTGGATTTCCAAAAGAGAGGGTAAATTCCCTAAATATTTGCGGACGAGAGTCTAGTCACTGGAGTGATGGTCTTCCCACCAGCTTAGCAACCTCGGGTGAATGTTGGTTATCATGCCGAATCTGGGGATTTCGTGCCTCATTTTCTGCAAAACAAAGTGTTAGTCCCTTACCCCATCGGACTTGACTATTTAAATCAATAATTAGCATAATGACATTTAGTTCTCCAAATAAATGCACAGAATATGGTATTGTCCGTTTGGGTTCAAAGGAAACCCAGTGGACTTTGGACAAGGCTATCTTAAAGAGTCATTATGTGGATAACATAACTGACTCGGCTAGGTTTGACAGTGATGCATGCACCGTTAAATAGAATAAGGTTTCTATGGGGTATTACACTGTTAACCTTTAGCCGACAACTCAAGAGGGAAAGACAAAGAACCGTCGACTGCACCACTGATCGACTGGTTTTACCGCAAATATGCCTTTGCCAAATTTAGGGGGTAATAATATCGGAAGAGCGCAAAAACTCATTATAAGCATTGCTATGGTATTTGCTTCGCACGAGTGGAATATGATGTTGAAGATACAATTACAAAAATGAAACAAATTGTCACATATTTTCACCTTCATAATGATTACAATAATTGTTTGAAAATTACAACGGCATTGAAGGAAAGTAGTAAATGAAAGCAGTAAAGAAAAATAAAGAAGGGCCGGCTTGGCTCAGCGGTAAGCTTGCTTGCCGTGGAGTGTCAGGTCGCGGGTTCGAATCAGCCTCTCTGCAAAGCAGAGGGAAGGCTGCCTAGAGTATTCCCTTCCCCAGACACCCACGAAGTGGGTATTGAACTGGGTAGGCACTTAGTAAAGAAAAAGAAACAAAAATCCAAGTCAGTTTCGAATAAAGACATTAAATAAAGCAATAAAAGATAAAAAAAGAGCAATAAAGTCACATATAACATGAAGTGGTAAAATCCTAAAGAAATCCCCAGCAGAGTCGCCACGCTGTCGACGCCCCCTTTTTCTCGCAAAATCGGGTTTACGACATTTGGGAAGACAACTCTATTCCCGTTTGTGATTTGGGTTTTGGATTTGAAGATTCGCCACCTAATGATTAAGTGCAATAGTACACTAAGGGTTTTGAGTTGGAAAACAAGAGTTCGAGTAAGGCTAGAAATTATCTCGAGGGGAAGGTGTTAGGCACCTCTCAAGATCTACTAGTGTGGTTCCCGGCCATGCTATATTGTGACTTTAAATGCAAACAAACATACAAATAATTCCACATAATGATTGCAAGTAGGTATGTATAATGGTTAACAAGCATGTTGAAATTAAGGTCTAGGTGGTCTAATAATTTGTTTAAGAGAATGTCCAACTGCAGAAAAATTAAACGAAGAAGTGAATGAACAGAAATTTTTAGAAGAAAGGAATAATGCAGGAAATTAAGGAGGAATTTAGTGACTGAAATGAGAGACAGGATTTTATTGATAATAACAAAATTACATATGGAAAAAGGGGTCCTAGGTTTGTAAAATACATGGATCATCCACACTACACCGGTAGCCAACCGTATGCATGGTGTTATCACATGATCATCATCTCCATGTCTACCCTTCCCACCCTGTTAAGGTATTATGCGTAGAATGGTATCGTTACTTATTGCATGATATTACCCGTCCCAATCCTATCAGTCCCGGAGGCATATAGGACCACTAATCCTAAAGGGGAGGGAATTGGGGGAATTTTGAGAGTTTCAAAGGATAAAATTCTAAGGCGCCATTCAAAACATATATAGCAAGTTTTGGGAGAGCAAGTAAGAATATATGGCTCAGATAAACATCCTAAAAATGAACAGAATCACTTAGTTTATCATATCTTACACATACTGATTTGGTCTGAATTAAATTAAGGCGTAGGATAGGTTGATTTACCATATATTTCCCAGATAGGGAGTCCAAATAAGCCCTGCTTAGATGTAGTTGTCGAAGACTGACATAGTTGATTAATTACTTAACTATCTTCCTATGTGTTAATTGGGACCTATAAGCATGATATCTATTAATTCGGAGATGGAGGAATAAACTGATTGCAGAGAAAGTATTGTTAGTTACAAGATCATAAGTTCTGCGAGTGTTAGACAAATTACCATTGATTTTAGACTTAGGAGCGAGTGGACGATTCAGGTTTAGTTGATAGTTCCTATAGCCATGCTTTCTAGGCGTTACCGATTTTTATTGTTATTATTGTCATGCAGAGTTTCTATAGGCAGGTCATCTATATGCAATTGGTTATTTAACCCCTATAAGCAGATTTTCCTAGTGATAGATGCATATACAAAATGAAGGAAGTCCTATAGGCATATTATCTATATGATATACAGATGTTCAATAACGACTTATGGGCATGGTATTTATACGAAGTGCAGAAAACCTATGAGCGTGGTATCTATATGAGATGCAGAATTTTGAAAGTAGTAATTCCTATAACATGGTATCTACATGATATGCAGAATTTCGAAAGTAGTGACTCTTATAAACATGGTATCTATATGAGATGCAGAATTTTGAAAGTAGTAATTCTATAACATGGTTTCTACCCCTTTGCATGCATTCAATCCCATCCCTTTCACTATCCACCCCAGTAGTTATTACAAAATTATTACAGACCAATTGAATCAGGAAGAAAGTAAAATTACATCAGTGATTACATCTACATCTAATCAGCCTAATCCAGACTCAGAGTCTAATAATATGAGAAAACCAACTTCCAGGATCGGATTTTTAAAGCCTTTCTCTTATTAGGGATGTGTCAAAGTTCCAAGGAGCTTCAAGAACTCCAAGCAGTGCTTACACCCCAAATATCATTGCAGAATCAGATTATAGTGCAGTGTGGAAGGGCCAGCCCTCAAATGTCCATATTGAGAGGGAACTCGAGGTCCCAAGGCAAAGCTCATAGGAAGGGGGCAGAACTTAGAGGCTAGGAGTAAGTGCAAGTGCAGTAGAGGGGAAATGGCAAGCTGGTGGTCATGCCAAGCATTTTTTGGGTGATGGCACACCCTTGACCAGCTTGTCAGTTGTAACTTGGGGAGTTAGGACCTATTGAAGGTCAGGTTCTGCCCCGGACAACAATTGGGATGCTGCCAGGCTATACCTTAACTCAGCATACATAGGGGAGTGGGGATTCATAACAAGCAAGATTCAAGAAAGGAGTAGGTAAGGGCATACCCAGCAATGGGACGTACTAGCACTCCCTTTAGCCTACTTAGGGGGTTAGAACTCAGTTCATGAACAACAATTCTTGTTGCCATGCCCTGAGTCCCCACTTACAAACATATGAAGGGTAAATGGGATGGGCAACTAGTGTTTACAACAAAGTAAAGCAAACAGTAGCACATAAGCATTTCAAGGTCAAATTCTGCAGAAGGTAGTCATAGGCGCAATGACTGTAAATAAACACATTAGGATGATGCTGGGAATTTAATCAAGACATACCAGTTTTAAAAAAGATAAGCAAAGAAATCAGTAGTCTTGTGAAAGCCAAAGTGCAGACAAGAAAATTCGAAAAACTTTGTGAGAATTATGAGCGTGAAGTCTGAAATGTAATCAGTGTGTTGTGATAAGAAAAGGCCGGGTATTTATAGTGTGAAAGTCATGAGAAATAAGGCAAGAAAATAATTGGTTTGATTTTCAATCAGTCACATAAGATCCCTTTAATTAAGGGATTCAAATTTAAACGGGTGTAAAACCAACTAAGGAAAGAAATTAATCAAACTCTTTATATAAAGCATGCAATTGAGGGCAAATACATAAAGGTTATTTAAAGGACAAGGTTTTCTGAAAGTGCGCGATTGTATAATTAAGGAAAGAGAATCAATTAACAGCCAAGAAATCACAAGTCAAAATATTTGGTGTGAAGAAAAAGGTTTTACTCAAGGAAAATCAGTAACAATCAATTAAAGCCCCTAAAAGATTCTGATTCAATTACCAGTTGAAATCCTTTTAAAGAAAGATTCGACACACATATAAAAGCACACAGGCATGCCTAACCACGAAGAATTTTTCCATGACCTTGTAAAATCAGTGGAAAGAATCGAATGCAGGAGAGTTTAGCAGAGAGTTAGGGTTCTAAAAACCCTAACCTACATAACTGAATCCTTGGTGGAATCCCAAATTCTAGGGTTTCCACCTTGAATCGAACACAGAGATGGAGAGGCAAGTAGTCAAAAAATAGGCTTAGTGGCTTCTTTTAGAAGCTCATAAGAGAGCATGCAAACAAGTAGAAAGATCAAAGCAAACAGAGTGAGGAAACTAGTGGGAACAACTGATAGTAGAATAAACAGTAGAAGAGGTACATGCTTATAGAGGATGAAGATAGCAGAACATGATGAAAAAATCAAGCGAGAATCATATCGTAGAAAACACAGCAAAAGAACATTCAATCATAGAGTATGAAACTCAGTAGAAGAACACATAAGAACATAATAGAGCAAGTATAAGAATACAGTAGAAAGCGAGTGGGAATATGGTATAGGAACACAATAAGAGAAACAATACAAATAATAAAGAAAGCAAAATAAAAACACTTGAATACTTTCCAGAAACCATAAATCGGACAAGAAGGGTTTTGAAAGCAATTTTCAAAGGAAAACCTAGGGAAATCATTAAAAAAAATTCACGCATAACATAGATACATAACAGATCTAAAAAGAATCGGAGAAAAACCTCGAATAGTTAGGGTTTCAAAAGAACCCTAGAGTGAGACAACAAATTTACCAATAACAACAACCCAGTATATTCCCACAAGTGGGGTCTGGGAAACCCTAGAGTGAGAAAGGCTTTAAAAAGATCCAATCTAAGTTATATAAAGTTGGAACCAGACTCAGGAGACTAGAATATGCCGGAGCAAGGCTGGAGATGGCTGGAAATGGCTGGAAACCTCGAGTCGGTGAAGATTTGAATGAAGACCCTCGAAGTCTATCCTCGATCGTTCAAGTATCAGGCTCATAGGAGCAGTAAGAGGTGAGTATGAGGTTTCCATGGCCTGAGAAGCCATGGATTCCGGTGAGAATCGAAGGGGATTAAGGTTAGTTTGGGTGGCGGCGGCTAGGGTTTGTACGAGGTTGCAGAGAGGATTTGAGAGGAAGGGGATTCAAGGGCGGCGGGTAAAGGGGAAATGATTTAGGGTTGAGGGTGTTGGTGGATTAAAAAAGGAAAGGATGCGTGTGAGCCGTTGATCTGTTTGATCAACCGCTGGGATTAAAAGAAAAGGCCTGGGCGAGTTAATTGAGTGGGTCAGGGGCGGGTAATTTAGGAATTGGGTAAGGTTTAAAATTAAAAATAGGGCTGGGAAATTGGGGGTTTAGTTTGGCTAAAATTGAAATGGTAATGGGCTATATATTAAATAGCCAATTTCTCTCTTTTTAATTTTATTAAAATAGTTAAATTAGTTTCTAAAACAAATTAAAAGCACTGAATTAATTAATAATATATAAACGTTAATCTAAAAATACTGGGAACAATTTTATAATTGTAAAATACTATTAATCGTAATGTAGGCTATAACTACAGTTTTATGCAATTTAGCTTTAAAAAAATATCAAATAAATTTATAAAAATGTACGAAAATTACCTTAATTATATTGCGGTGTAAATATGAGGATGGGAATAATTACTCACCAAAATGATAGTTTTGGGAATAATTATTGGATTTTGTATAGCTAAAATAAATAATTTGGGAAAATTATCAAAATTCTTGGGCTTGCTTATATGTGCATGTACATGCTATTTTGAGAATAAAAAATATGTAGGAAAAAATTGGGTATCAACAACATAGATGATAATCATGAGATTTAGCTAATATTTACACTCTAATTTGGCCGCACTTTATTAATGTTTGATTGTAAAAGATAACAAAATGTTCTAATTAAGAGTTTTATGCTTTGCATAAGCCATTCCGAGCTAGGAGGAAGCTAAAAGAGTAATTTGGAGTCAATATGGAGCATGGAAGGCCAATCGGAGGATAACACGATCGAAAAGGAGAAGAAAGATCAAGGACCAAATCTGCGGTCAAGTCTACGGCCGCAGACAAAAATTATGTCAAATTTGTGGTCCAATCCACGGCTGCGTGATCGGTACCTACTCCGCACTACTAAAAATTAGGAAGAGAGGATCACAATAGCTTTTACCCGATGTATGGGTCTGGATCGATTTCCAAAGGGAGCTAGGAATGGAGTCGAGTATCTATCTAAAGTAGAGTTGTGTAATTGTTCCAAATATCACTTCCAATCATTTTTGGGGTTTTCTTTATATTCTACTATGATCAACTACTAATTATAAATGCAGCTAGATTATGCTAAACGAGAATTGCTACAAGTTGTATCTAATGGTTTAAAAAGGACTAGGGTAGTGACCTTCACCTAGGTGGCTAATTGACGGGTAATTGCATCTAAGACACGATTGACATGATTGAGGAAATATGTTATTACCATTTCTCAATACTACCCACTCTACACCTCTCGGTAGAAAGAGTGGTTTTGCCCAATTTACTCTCTCAAGACCAATTGGGTATGCATAATTGCCCAAGCAACTAGGGTTCAAGTCGGGTAATTACTCTCTCGAGGTTTAACCCTTTAATTAGGACTATCAAATCTCTTGACTCCATCCCCATTCCCTGTTGAGTCAATTTTGGAGACTTAGGCTCTCTTTATCAAGAAGAGCCCAAGTCTACTAAGCACAAACTAGTGTTTGCAATCACTAATTCATAAATTAAACCATAAAATTGACCCAAATAACAGACACCCATAATCAATCTAACCTTAAATCACAACACCCATCATTTACCCACACTAGGATTAAGCCACAACCCTAGCTAATGGGTTTAGCTACTCATGCTTGAAGATAAAATAAGAGAAATAGATGAAGAGAAAGACATAATATTAAATTACTGAAGTAGATACAAAGATTTAATGATTAAAACTAAGCAAAAGTGCCGAAAATGGCTACAAAATGGCTTCTCACGAGCGCAACTACTATTCTGAAATAGCTAATAATCACTAATTGCCCTAAAAATGAAAAAATGTTCTATTTATACTAAGCTGAAAAAACAAGACAAAAATACCCATGTAGGGTCAGTGCGGGCCGCACATAATGGTAGTGCGGCCGTGGAGCCTTCAGTGCTGACCGGACAATCTCCACTGCGGCCGCACTGCTTTGATGCCCTAAAAAACAGTCTCTGAATCTCCCTAGTGCAGACCGCACAGAATGGACTGCGGCTGCACTAGGTTTGATGCCTTAAAATCAGTCCCCGAATCTTCCTAGTGCAAACCGCACAGAATGGACTGCGACCGCACTAGGCTAGTTTGTCCTGAGTTGTCTTGTCTTTGCTACTTGTGCTTGTTTCACTCTTTTTCGAGCCGGTCTTTGACATCTCATCACTTTATTGATCAAACCTGCAATCAAGCACAACTTGTGAGCCTTTTGGGACTTTTTTTAAGAATTTATAATCAAAGCGCAAGCAAGGAGGAGCATGAAACGCGTTAAAATTCCTAGTTATCAACCCCCCAAACTTAAGTTTTTGCTTTTCCTCAAGCAAACAAAATAAGACCCACCCCTTGAGATAAAATCCAAGAATTTTCAGTTATCCCAGAGTAACCTCAACTAGCATCAATTGGGACTAACAATTGCCCTCAATACAAATGAATCATTAACAACCTTTAACCTTTGAAAAACCATGGATCAAGTGTGACACAAGAGCATCAAGAGTTGACTCATTACATCAAACAACTCTCTCAATTACTTCGGTCATGGTGGAACCCAAACTCACACATCCTTTATTCTCCCTAAGCAAACCTCACCTTTAGAATAGTAGCACATAAAATGAGGTTAATAGGAATTCACTCATCTCTCTCAAGGAAATGTAACAAGTCCGGCTCTAGGTACCAATTGCTTGCCCCTTATGCATGTATCCACTAATGTAAGCTTCATTCAACTCAAGATCATATAGGGCTTTTGTGGAGTCATTGTGAAGGCTTTTGGTTTAGGGTGGGTCATGTTTTTGTTCAAGTGGGTTCCATCTTCCCTTAAGCATTTCTTTTGATTCATTTGGCACAATTCGCGTGACTCTTTGAGTCATTTCACTTCTTTCTAAGGGGTTAGAGAGACACATTGTCACTCTTTATTATGCATTTCAAACCTTTTCTCCTTTTTCAACTTTCCACACTTTTCTTACTTTTTCATTGCTTTTCTTGAATCCCTTTTTGCTCTTTTTCTCATTGAACTTTCTTTCTGTCTTTTTGCTTTTCTTTCTTTTTCATTGCCTTTCTTTTTCTTCACTTTTGTGCCTTTTTACCACTTTGTTGCAATCCTCATCTCTCCCCCAAACTTATACTTTTTCCATGTGCTAAAGGAAAGATTTGGGTGCCAAGAGAGGGTGTCTTTTAGAACAGGTATAGGCTTGTATCATGGTTCTTGAAAGAAAAAGGTCTTAAGGCTCAAAAAGGTTAACTAGGGATCTTATCATTAGTAGGCTATGGAATTGTTCAATCTGTCATTTGGATCAAGGAAAGCCTATAATCACGCCTTAAGTCAAACTTCACTAAGGATTTTGCCTCAACAAACATTCATGGCAAGTTCTAGACCAATGGCTCGGGACTTGGACTCGCAATTCAATTACTCACCACCTACACTAAGGGATTGCTAAAGACATAGAGTCGGGGGCCCACAACGACCTCAGATACGATTTGAGCACACAATGGTCCCAAAAAACCACTTGATGATATCGGTCAACACAAGAGTCTTAAGGCCATGACTTTTACCATCCTAAACACAACAATTTATTTTTGACCATAAGATCAAAGGCAAATGTGCTAGGCCCAAGTGAAGCTTTGCTTGAGGTACCCTTAACTACAAACTACTAAAAACAAAAAGAAAAACTGACTCAAACCCTTAAGAAGGTTGTCACGCCATCTATCATTAGGAAGAGCCACCCGGTTCATACAACACTCCACCTTTGGAAAGAACCGTGGCATTAAGAAAACCAAAGGCTTATTGCAAATTTCAAAAACAAGAAGCTACGAATCAAAAATAAGAAGCTAAAAATGAATTTTTTTTGCGGAAAATAGAATAAATATATACAAGCGGATATTTGAATATACAATAGACGGGATGAATATATACAATGAAATGTAACTCTATATACAGACCAAAGGAAAGATAAAAAGTGCGATAAAAGTAACTAAATATAAAGTTATATATAGACGAAATGAAAATCAAGAAAGCATAAAATGTATCAATATATAAAGTCATCCAAAAATTAAGGGCGCACATCCTCGAATAAAAGCTGGCACTGTCCCCAATGCCAACTAGTATAAATAAGCACCAAAAATATAGAAAAAAGATATAGAGGGCTCCCTAAGCCGTGTCTGTCTACATAGGATCATGTGTGGTCCCTCGGTCCTCTTTGCTCTCGAGGACCTCAGACTGGTTCCCGGTGGTCTGCACTGCTGCTACTGGGACCTGGTCCTGGACCTAGACAGGCTCTAAAACTAGTACATCCTGTGGCTGACTGGAGAAAGCCTCTGGTCGGTCCGCCAACTGGATGATGGCATCATTTGCTCTAGGGATCGTCCTTCTCCTTTTTGGAGGCCTCTAGGTCTGCTCCGGCTGTGGCTCAGCTACTGGAATTGGGTCCTTAAACAATAGGTCTAAAGGTAGCTGGTCTGCCTTCAACTTGTCAATATCTGCCCGCAGCTCCTTCACGGACTCCTTGGAAGCCCGTGTCCTTCGCATCTTCTTATTCTCCTTAGAAAACTCCTTGAGAGCCTTGCTATGTGGATCAACTGCCTTTGCCAATGCATCCTGAGTGTTGAGGATTTTCTTCTGGTTCTTAAGAATTTCCTTCAAAGCATCCTCTATTGATTGTGGGACCTATGCTAGCTGAGGTGTCGACTGAGCTGCAATAGTGGTGGTCAAGGTGGACAACTTGGATAAAGTATTATACATCCAGTTGTTGATGCTCTGAAGCATCTAACTCAATCGGTGGGCAGTGATAGGATGGGTCCGAGAAGAAGGAATCTCTGGGCCTGCTGATGTGGAAGGGCCAGGAGGCATCTCAGCAGAAGTGGGGGCAGTCTCAGTGGGGACCTCTACCACAACTGGCTCTTCAGACTAGCTAGTTGGGGCAAAAGTAGGGGCTTTGTAATTTTTGTCCCTGGGGTTGTCATTCCCCTTCAATCTGTACCAGGAAAATGGGGCTATCGCCTTGACCTTGACATCGTAGGGCTTCTTCTCCACCTCAAAATCCCAAAAATACATAGAGAGGGTCTTGGGTAAAGGGTAACTCTGGTCATGCTCTACTCCCACTAATGAGATAATGCGGGACATCACATTCCTCACATTTATGGGGTATCCCGCCATAATCGAAGAAACCAACACAGGCCGGTGGAGAGGAAGGGTCTGGTCCTGTGTAGTAGGGTCCAACTGGCTGCAAACAAAGGTCTCCTAACCCCTAGCCTCAATGTTCAGGGTCCTCCGCAATATCTTAACCCCAGCAGTCAATCACTCAGGAACGGTACCTGGGATTGCCAGGTACTGAGCTAACCATGGACGGACCTCTTCACCCATCTCCAACTTTGCCAGATATAGAGTCTCATCCTCGTCAATGAAGCTCAAGTATTCATTCAGGTGTATCCCTTCAGACAACACAGTTTTGTTGCGAACCTTGGTCACTTTGGAGCCCTTTTTTATGTGGGCTACATTGCAACAAAATTCATTGACCATGTGTTCGTTGGCATCTATACACTTCTTAATAAATATTTACCAACCCACTCTACTCCTAAATTACCTCTGCACGTCATGGTTGTGGGGTAATAGATCTTTGTCAACAAAACTCTGCTCCGGTATCAAATGTCTCACTGGCCACCACTCTCTAAACTTATGTATGCCACCTGGCTCACAAACCTATCCTCCCAAACTTCGGGACTTCTAGTTCAGGGCCTCCCACCTGAGGCTCACCACCTTCAGCTACCACCTCATCTCCCTGTACCTCCTCCTCACCTCCTTCTGCACCCTCCCCGGATAATGAAGTTGTAGGAGAGGTGGAGTCATCCCGGCTACTGGCTGCTGAGCCCTTAGATGACTCAGAAATGACATTAATTGGCCATCGGGTAGTGGGTGATGGTGGGGGAGTATCTCTCAACCTATCTCTCTCCGGCCAATCTTCCATGTACTTTGGCACGGAGTCTGAAGAAACGTCCCTTGACGGTTGGTACTCATTCCCCGAGGAATGGGAAGCAACTATATCTATAGCTTTTATCAACTTTCTGGTATTTTTATGTTTTCCCGATCTTGGGGAGTGAGTTTGATCATTTTCTTTCCTTTTCCCCTGGGAAGATTCACCTCTCCCTGGTTGTTTTGATCCTTTTCAACCTCACTGTGTAATCATTGTCTACAAACAAGTCATCTAACATTGTTAGTATCAGCAGAAATAGTGAGAACATTAGTGCAGAAAGAAATACAGAACAGTGGTAACATGTTGCAGACAATTGCAGACATTGCCTAGTGCAGATCGCACAAAATGGCAGTGCGGCCGCACTAAGGCCACTGCGGACCGCACAAGAATGACCGTGGTCCGCACAAGTATAAAGTTCCCAAAAACATGCTCTATGAATCTCACCGGTGCGGACCACACAAAACCAACCGCGGCCGTACTGGGATAGTGCGGACCGCACAAAATGTAGTGCGGTCGCACTAGGAAAGAGTCACCTTTCAGAAGTTCACCATCGTAGTTCGCACAAAGTGGTAATGCAGACCGCACTAGGATACTGCGGACCGCACAAACACGACCGCGGTCCATGGAGGGTGTCCAGACTTGGCACTGAGTTAGGGTTCCTAAATTTTGCTTTTAAGTTCAAGTTGTTGCCTAATTAAAGTCCCTATGCAATTACCCAATGCATTTAACTAACAACGAACATATGAATTCAATCTTTGAACTAACCTAATCTAATAATTGAAGAAATATGAGATGAGAAGAAAGTAAACCCTAAGAAAACGAAAATTAAATTTAAAGGACAAAATTAAAAAGTTCAAAGGAAGATTAATGTACCAGTTGTAGAGATGAAATGAAGCAAAGAAATGAAAATAAGCAGTTAAGATCAAAGTTGAAGGATGAAAAGTGTTTAAGGCTCTCTGAGTTTCAAGTTTGCGAAAAGGGTAATAGGAGACCCTTGGGATCTATTTATAGAGAAGCCCCTGGGGCCCAGCCTCACCTACCAGTGCAGACCGCACAAGATGGACCGCAGTCCGCACTGTTTTGTTTAGAACAAGTTTGAGAAGGCAACCTCTGCGTTCCGCACAAAATAGACTGCAGCCATAGAGGTCCACCGTGGTCCGCATAAAATGTAGTGCGGCCGCGGTGGCAAACTTGAGAGAAGCCTAATCTTACCCACACTAGTGCAGTCCGCACAGAATGGACTGCGACCGTACTGGAAACTTCAGAGACCTGTATATTTTTCCATCAAGCCTTACACTGCATCAACATAACCCTGTAACATCTCACAACCAGTTACCCCAAAAATCAATCCTATACTATAAAGAAAATCAAAGAAAACAAAAAGAAAAACACATGGGTTGCCTCCCAAGAAGCGCCTGATTTAACGTCACAACACGACGCGGGTTACCATCACATCATTTTAAATGAACAACAGCCACCATATGGCTATCATCAAACTTCCCAAAATAATGCTTGACACAGTGCCCATTCACTCTAAAGACTTCACCACTTTTGTTCTTCAAATCTAGAGCACCAAACGGGGTCACACACAAAACTTCAAATGGCCCACTCCACTTGCATTTCAGCTTTACCTGGAACAACCTTAGACGAGAGTTGAATAAGAGCACCAAATCACTAACTTTGAACTCATTTCCACGAGCATATTTATCATGAAGGTACTTCATCTTGTCCTTATATAAGGACGGACTAGAGTATGCATGGAACCGGAATTCATCAAGTTCATTGAGTTGTTCAACACGAAGATTAGCCGCAACATCCCACTCAAGATTAAGCTTCCTAAAGGCCCACATGGACTTATGATCCAACTCCACTGGTAGATGACATGCTTTCCCAAACACCAACCGCTACGGTGACATACCAATTGGGGTCTTATAAGCGGTCCGGTAAGCCCATAGAGCATCATCTAATTTTTTAGACTAATCGGTCCTATTGGCATTGACAGTTTTGGATAAAATGCTCTTGATACCCCTGTTAGACACTTCAACCTGGCCACTTTCTTGAGGATGATAAAGCGTAGAGACTTTGTGGTTGACACCATACTTGGAAAGCAAAGCATCAAAAGATCTATTACAAAAATGCGATCCTCCATCACTAATGATTCTCCGAGGTGTACCAACCTTGTGAAAATGCTCTTATTTAGAAATGACACCACACTCCTAGATTCATTGTCGGGCAAGGCCACGACCTCAACCCATTTCGACACATAATCAACTGTCACAAGAATGCAAGTGTTACCACACGAGCTAACAAAAGGTCCCATACAATCGATACCCTATACATCAAAGATATCAATTTCAAGAATTGTGTTCGGAGGCATCTCATCTTTCTTGGAAATCCTGCCCGCTCATTGATATTGATCACATCTTTTCACTGGATGACTTGCATCTTTGAACAAGGTTGGCCAACCACAACTCAAAACTTTCGAAGCCGTCCTCACCCCTCCATGATGGCCACCATAGTGGGAGGAATGAAAAGACTCCAAAATACTCAATTGCTCTCCCTCCAGGACACACCTTCAAATAACCCCATCCATCAAATCTTGAACAAGTATGGCTCATCCCAATAGAAATCCAGACTATGCCGTTTGATCTTCTTCCTTTGGTTAGAAGAGAGCTCACACGTGATGATGCCAGTTATAAGGAAATTAGCAATGCCCGCAAACCATGGCATATCACACATGGACACAGAAAGTAGTTGCTCATCGGGGAATGTATCATTGATCTCTAGGCCATCACACGGCCTTCCTTCTTCCTCCAAGCGGGACAAATGACTCGCAACTTGGTTCTTACTACCTTTTCGGTCCACTATTTCCAAATCAAACTCTTGGAGAAGTAACACCCATCTCATTAACCTTGCCTTGGAATCTGTCTTGGTCATCAAATACCTAAGGGAATCATGGTCGATGTGCACTATGACTTTTGCCCCCATAAGATATGGCCTAAATATTTCCATGGCGAACACAATAGCCAACAATTCCCTCTCCGTCACCGTGTAGTTCCATTGAGCTTCATTCATAGTCTTGCTTGCATAGTACACGGGATGAAACATTTTGTTTACTCTTTGACCTAACACTGCCCCAATCGCAACGTCACTTGCATAGCACATGAGCTCGAAAGGCAAGATCCAATTGGGTGCGGTAATGATCGGGGTGGTGGTCAACTTGTGCTTAAGAAGTTCAAAGGCCTCCGTGAATTTCTCATCAAACACAAACATAGCATCTTTCTCTAGCAACTTGCAAATAGGATTCACAACTTTTGAAAAATCCTTGATAAACCGCCGGTAGAACCCCGCATGCCCAAGGAAACTTCTCACCCCTTTGACAGAAGTGGGGGGAGGAAGCCTTGAAATCAAATCAATCATGGCTTTCTCTACTTCAATCCTATGCTTAGAAATTTTGTGACCCAACATTATGTGTCACACCTCCTTTTTAACAACCTACCCCGAAGGATAACGTATAAGAGAGTTTTTCCATTTAAAGTGACATTATTCGAAATGGGATTATTTATTTATTTCAGAGTCGCCACTTGGGATGGGTTTGGCTTTTGGTGTCCCAAGTCACCGGTTTATCTTGAATCCCAAATCGAGGAAATTTTGACTTCTCGAATGGAGTCTGCGAACCAGAAATTCTGAATAAGAAAATTTGTTGACCCGAGGGAAGGTGTTAGGAACACCCGGATCTCGTGGTTCTAGCATGGTCGCTTAAACTATTATAATTGGCTAAAATCTATTTTTTATACATGCCATCCTATAGTGAAATTTTAAAATTATTTACCGCTTTTAATTCATTTTTAGGAAATTGAACGTTGTTTAAAACATGTTTTTGGATCACGTCACATGAAATGCACCCGGATCCTCAACAAATTTTATTCAACGTTTTGGGATTTGGATTTGGGTCACATGAAATACACACCCGAATCTAGGGAGGTAAAATTATTAGAGAACGCGCTTAAAGTGACTAACGCATTATTTACTTTGTGGGAGGCCATGAAAATTCGCTAAATGGCACGTCCCGATTTCTAAATATTTTTAGTGAAGTAATTAAAAGAGGGCCATGCAGTTATGGATTTTATTTGGCGCGGCGCACCTCAAATTATTTTAAAGGCCAACCTGAAGAAACTATGATTTTCTATTAAGTATTGTCTCTAAAAGCCTAATTAATTAACGTTATACAATTTGGGCCTCAAGTTCAAGTCCGAACTTAAACAAGAGGAAACCCTCTTAATTTAAATTCACTACCTAACTTGGAAGGCTCAAAATTGTTTTGTTTTTGTTTTAATGAAACTATTAATTTGATTAAGGCTTTCAACACTTAGCTTTCGTGTTTGGGCCCCATCGTGAAGAAATGGAAATCAGAATCTAAACCCAGACTGCCCAGGCCCAATTTGGTGAAGTCCTGAACAATCCACAAATACACTGGTCCAAACATGGACTGCTTGTTAGATAATTGGGCCTAGCGTCAGTCCTAGTTTTCATGGCCCAAACGACAAGCACCAACCCAGGTAGAATCAGTATCAGTACAGGAATGCGAGATTTAGGATTTGAACACCTAATTTTAAATTTTGAACATTGATGAACATTAATCCAACTCATAGATCAGCTTCTTTTAGACTTCAATTTGCAATTAAATGTACACGATTTGATTCTATTATTTCTAACACTTATTGAACTGGTAGAAACGAGAGCAATACATGCTATCCAACCATTCTATAATTTAACTTCAAATTCACATAGAACTTAGACTAAAACTTCAAATTCAAATGCTCAAATCGCGGGCTAAACCATAGCAAACTCTCAATTTCGAACTAATAGACTAATAACTCTAATCAAATTCCTATAAAGTCCTGCTTCAATTATCATAACCTATATGTTGTGTATAGTAATCTATATGTAAACAATAAATGTCCAGTTTTCAATTAAAATGTGTCTAAAGTGGAAATGATAGAAATCATCCTACAAATAAAAAGAGTTATTGGACGAAACAACAATTCTAGTGCACAAACAGACAGGTAAATGTAATAGATCTTCTAATCCTCTTATTTTCTTCTTCAAATCAGCATTTCAGTAGTACATAGGGATTTTGAGAGGTATGTACCTGGAAATGTGTTGAAAATAAGAAAATGAAGGATCAGCAGCAGTAAACAGCAGGCAACAACAAGCTTAGAGTTAATCTCGAATCCCAGAATGATATCAAACAAGCCAGCAATTAACACAACCAGTAAACAACTAGAAATCCAATTTGAATAAACCAGATTCAGCTCAAAAATAACTCCAGGACCTTTTTAAAACCCTGACTGCTGAACACCAGGAAAAGTCAAACCATTTTGGACCTTAGATAAGCTAGAAGTTTGAATTAAGAACTGGAACCCGAAATTGTTGTAAGAAAACTTCAATGGAATAGTTTTTTTTGTGGAGTTTTTGGTGTTATTTTTTGGTTTTTTTTATAGAAAATCTCAAACCTAGAATGGACTCTCCCTCTCATATTTCCAATTTCTGTTTTTGAATTTGAAATTCAAATTTTTAGACTCCCCAAAACTTGTGAAACAAGGCAGTAGAGACTGCCTTTAATAGGCAGAAATTGAGGGCTCTATCAGATTTTAGTTTACACCTTTAGTCCCTCTTTTATTTTCAGCTTTTGTTAGTTAGCCCCTCATTTATTGGCTTGTTGCCCAAGTTAGACTATTAGACTTCTGAAATTCAAATTAAAACCATATCTAGAAGCTTCTAGGGGATTATATTTCAATTACTACAAGATTCCTTTTATATAAAAGCCTATACTACCCTTAAATTTAATTTGAAATTACCAAATTATGTTTACTAACCCCTAACCCTATTAACTTCACCATGATTAATGAATTACAAGCTAGATACTAATCAGCTATAACCAAACAAAACTTAAAATTTGAATTCACCAATCTAGCTAATCAAAACTGAATTTCAAATTTAATTAATATGATTCCTAAGACTAAAAGTATCGTTAAACTAATAAAATAGTAAACTAACAACTAAAGCAAACAATTCCAATTGAACTACAATCCAAAAATAGCAAACTAAATAAAGTAAAACTAATATTACGCATAAACAGTAACAATCCCGAAATTCAAATCAAACAAAATAGAATCCTAAATAAAACCCTAACTCAAACACGAAAATAAGAAATTCTGAGTAAAAATAAAAGAATAAAAAATAACAATTAGGAAGAAAAACAGAAAGAAGATGGAAAATGAAATACCTCGAAATTTCGACTTGGACTCGAACACTCGCAAGATTTCTCAGACTTAACCGGACTACAATCATCCTTAATCACGCATTTTCTTGGGAAAATACAGGATTAGGGACTATTATAGTCCATAAATTAGTATCCCCCTACCCTTTTAAATTTAGGGTTTCTGGCCAAAACTTTGATCTGAAATTCGAGGAGAACCCGTGAGATTTAGGAAGAGGGGGGTGAGGAGAGTTTAAGGTGTTATTTTGGTAAGATTTGGACGAGTTAGTGTTTTTGTCCAAGTTTTCGATTTGATATTCGAAGAGATTGGATAGGATTTGAGGGAAAAGAAGCGTAGATTCGGAAAGAGGAGAAGAAGGAGAACTTAGGGTGTAAATTTGAGGGTCATTGGAGACTCGCCGCCGGCGGAGGCGATTTTCGGGCGGCAGTTTATGGCGGAGGGCGACGGGATTAGGGTTTGGGTGTTTGAGGGTCTGAAAGACAGTGAAAGAGGGGTGGGGCGTGTTTGGACAGTTATATACTTAAATATGTAGGCTTCTCAACCATTAGATTAAAAAACCTAGACGGTTGAGATTGCATGAGGCCAAAACGACGTCGTTTTATGATCTGGGGGATGGACCGGGTTGCCTATGGGTTTGGGCTGAATTGAAACGGGTTCTGAGGAGTATGACTTGGGCTGGAATTAGAAATGGCCCAAGCTACATACACTAGCCTATTAATCTTTTAAATTCCTTTCATTCTCAATTTCTTTTATTTGTGTTTCTTTTCTTCTTCCTTTTCTTATTCAATTTTTAGATTTTATTAAGTACAAAATTAAAAATAGACAAGACCTGAGTTAACTCGAAAATTAAATTAATTAATTCTCAAAAATTAAACAAATCCTAGTTTAAAAAAAAAACTTAAGAAAAAATCAAAAATTAAAAGTAAAACAATGCAAAAGGACTATTTTGTTATTTTTTCTTATTTTTTGTAATGTTAATTAACTAATAAAAATGTTAAAATGAGGTTCTAAATGCAAGTATGCTATTTTGTATTTTTTTTCATGGATTATGCCAACTAAAAATGCACAGAAAATGTAAACAAACAAAATCATGCAATTAATTTAAATAACAAAGAAAAATTCTAATTTTAAGAATTTTATAGGAATGGTTCAAGCGGGGCAAAAATCACATGCTCACAGCTGCCCCTCTTTGCTCGGAGACACGAAGGGTTTTCGGGTAAAGATAAATGAGCAACTACGATAGATTTTTGCCTGTTTGGTATTCCATGAGAAGTATTTTTTGAAAAACATCTGACCGAACCCTGCTTCAGAGGTTGCCTACATATCCTTGGCTATAAAGGAATCATGTCAGTGTAGTTCTGGAAGGTTTGGTAGCTGAGACTACCAGAATAAATTCCTTTCATTCTCAATTTCTTTTATTTGTGTTTCTTTTCTTCTTCCTTTTCTTATTCAATTTTTAGATTTTATTAAGTACAAAATTAAATATAGACAAGACCTGAGTTAACTCGAAAATTAAACTAATTAATTCTCAAAAATTAAACAAATCCTAGTTTAAAAAAAAAACTTAAGAAAAAATCAAAAATTAAAAGTAAAACAATGCAAATGGACTATTTTGTTATTTTCTCTTATTTTTTGTAATGTTAATTAACTAATAAAAATGTTAAAATGAGGTTCTAAATGCAAGTATGCTATTTTGTATTTTTTTTCATGGATTATGCCAACTAAAAATGCACAGAAAATGTAAACAAACAAAATCATGCAATTAATTTAAATAACAAAGAAAAATTCTAATTTTAAGAATTTTATAGAAATGGTTCAAGCGGGACAAAAATCACATGCTCACAGCTGCCCCTCTTCGCTCGGAGACACGAAGGGTTTTCGGGTAAAGATAAATGAGCAACTACGATAGATTTTTGCCTGTTTGGTATTCCATGAGAAGTATTTTTTTAAAAACGTCTGACCGAACCCTGCTTCAGAGGTTGCCTACATATCCTTGGCTATAAAGGAATCATGTCAGTGTAGTTCTGGAAGGTTTGGTAGCTGGAACTACCAGAAGTTGTGATTTTACTGCATGTTGCTGCTGCTACTGCTTGCTGACCTTCTTATTACATCAAAAAGGAAAGTCAAAGCTAAGCTAGCTATGCCTATCCACTATGAGTTACAAGATTCCTATTTATAAATCTCTTGAAGCTTGATCTTGAGTCTTAGCTGATTTTGCTATGGACTCCGATCTGAATTTTGATGCTCGCAAGTTGTAGGTGTTGTTTCTTTCTGCAGCATTGGGTCAAAGCGGGATCGGCAGGGCTTATGCCTTCAATCAAATTTTGAGCAATCCACACATTTGTTCGCTTCAACATTTGAGTTTATTTCTTTTGTTCTTTTGTTCTTTTCTTTATTCTGGATTGAGACTCATTCCGTCATTCGTCTCGTATCCTGTGCCTCAAGGTCAAACCTGCTTAAGACGCCAAACAAACAAACAAACAAAATTTTTTGCCACGGTTTTCACTAGGAAAATTTCGTGAGTCAGTTGTGACACATGTCTAAGCAATAGAATCAGGATTGTGTATCCTTGGGAAAGAAGCCAGGTTATGCTGGAAAAGAAAAAGGTCCTCGGGTTATGCCGGGGAGGTCCGCGGGTTATGCCGGGATAAGAAGGAAAAAGGTCCTTGGGTTATGCCAGGGAGATCCGCGAGTTATGTCGGGATTGAAAGAAAAAAGGGTCCTCGGGTTATGTCAGGGAGGTCTACGGGTTATGCCGGGATAAGAAGAAAAAAGGTCCTTGGGTTATGCCAGGGAGATCCGCGGGTTATGCCGGGATTGAAATAAAAAAAGGTCCTTAGGTTATGCCAGGGACGTCCATGAGTTATGCCGGGATAAAAGAAAAGGTTCCTTGGGTTATGCCAGGGAGGTCCACGGGTTATGCCGGGATTGAAAGAAAAAGGCTCATTGGATTATACCAGGGAGATCCACCGGTTATGCCGGGATTGAAAGAAAAAAGGCTCCTTGGGTTATGCCAGGGAGGTCCACGGGTTATTCCGGGATTGAAAGAAAAAGGCTCCTTGGGTTATGCCGGGGAGATCCACGGGTTATGCCGGGATTGAAAGAAAAAGGCTCCTTGGGTTATGCCAGGGAGGTCCACGGGTTATGCCGGGATTGAAAGAAAAAGGCTCCTTGGGTTATGCCAGGGAGATCCACGGGTTATACCGGGATATCTAGGGAATGGGGGCCCTATGCTACCATGATTTTTTTTTCTTTTGGAATTTTCATTTTCACTTCTTCTTCATTCTTTCTTCTTCTTTTTCTTTTCTTCTTATTTTTCTTTCTTTTTATTTAGTAGAACACATGAAAGAATTTGGGGAGAAACTTTCTTTTTTTTTGGTCAATTTCCTGCTGCAAAGCTGTTTCAGCGCTTGTGCATTTCTTTTCTCTTTTGGGTTGCACCTGCTTCTTGCACGGTTGCTTTGAATCACACCTGTTTTAACTTTCAAACAAAGAACAATTTGTTAGTTTGAAACGGTGGTTGGTTTTGTGGCCTTGATCATCTCAATTGCTTGATCCCGGCCCGGTTTCTGTTGAGAACTTTGCTGCTTGCTGGCTTTGAGGGTGAATCTCTTTTCAAACCGATAGGACTCAACTTTTAGGATTTCATGATGACACGCCTGCGTGGGCTCGGGCCTTTTCGCTTTATTCTACTCTTAGAACCTTTGTCTTTGACTTTCTTTCCTTTCCAATGTCTTTGCTTTGAAAGCATCAACCATCATGGCCAGCCGGGATTGGCCTGACGCACCCGCTGAGGCTGGGTATTATCTTTGGCTTTTGCCAGGCGAAGCCCTATAAAACCAGTCCTGCCACATTTCTTTGTAATAGTCTCGGAATCAGAGTTAAACCGAAAGGGATTCAAAGAAGAAGCGCACAAAAGGCACGCATATGAGTAAAGAGAAGCGTCCCTTTTGGGGGAAAAGAAGGACTTATCTAGGGTTGCATGCTGGCTCCAAATGGACATGACACGCTTTTTGGATTGGATGCTCGACCCACACAAACTTTCCAGCTTCTCGTGAACCCATTGATCCGTATTTCAAAACCAGGGAACCTTGCTAGGACTCTTTTAGTGATGAGATGTCTTCTTTTCGGCCAACAGTGCCCTTTGCGGGTTTTCGCTAATCGACCTCTCTCATTTATCTTCTCACCATCGCCCGATAGTACTCTTTACGAGTTTTCACAAAGCGGACTCTCTCATTTTCAAATTCTTTACTCACCATCGCCTTATGGTGCCCAAAGATTTTCACCGATAAGACTCTCTCGTTTTATTTCTCTCAATCTGGACTATCTCAGATTCAAACAGTGTTGCTGTTCAATTCCCACGCCTTTGCCAATTGATCAGAAGGACTTGGATGCGGTTTTGGGTAAAAATGAATTTTGGACAGAAGTACAACTTTAGAACCATTTTGGTGGACTCATAGCCGAACCATTATATCATCTGCCCCAGTTTCAACTTTTGGGGGAATTGGGATTTTTGTTTTGGTGTGACTGAACCCCAGAGATAGGCTGCCTACGTATCCTTTCGGAATCAAGTCAAACGTAGTTTAGGTAAAACATTTGTTTTTGTTGTTTTTTTGTTTTGTTTTTTCTTTTCTTTTCATCATATTTTCTTTTTCTTTTCTTTTTTTTTCATCATATTTTTTTTCATATTTCTTTTTCTTCTTTTTTTTTCTCTCTTTTTTTCGATAATACTTTCGGGTTCCAAAGAGGGTAGCCAAAGAAGAGTAACCGGCTCAAGTGGGTTTACGAAGGGTCGATAGTGTTTGAATAGCGAGAAGAAAAGCCTTCGTCATCTCAATTGCACAAAAACCAACACCGCAGAGAGCCTAGACATAGTACCTTTTTACTGCATCTGCATTCATAGCTATTTCGGGATCATTTCCTTCGATATCTCCCAAATACAATGCTCCTCTCGGCAATATTTTCCAGATGATGTATGGACCCTTCCAATTTTTGCTTCCTGGTGATGAGGGAGAATGCGTCTTAACACGAGTTGTCCCACTTCAAAATTCCTGGGACACACCTTCTTGTTGTAAGCGCGGGCTATTCTTTGTTGGTACAACTGCCCGGATGTGCCCTGAGTACAGCACACTCTTTTGTTGTAATGTATGGACCTTTCCAACCCGCGAACCAATTTTCCTTCAATTGTTCCAATTCTTTGTTTTATTTCCTCAAGGTTACCTTCTTTGCATTTCGACTGTTGATTCATTATTTTGAAAACCTGACAACGTTTTGGGATCTAGACATGAAGTCCGTAAGCATGTCATGTTATTTAAAGCTGCATTGTTAGAGCTAAAGAGAAGAAATAAAGGAGAAAAAATAGCACAATCAGAAAGAATAAAGAAAAAATGAACGATGAAATATTGATTCATTTCTTGGAATTTTGAAGATAACAGGGTTCATGTTTGGGAATTTAAAGACAAGAAACTAAAAGAAACATCTGAGTTACACCCTGAAATAACTCGGGATGCAGAAAAAGTGGCAGGGCTAGTCTACCGGGACTCCCCACTAATCGGGAATGGCGTAGCCTTCCAGTTTTGAAGTTTGGCGTCTAGTCCCATGTGTAGCACCTCAGCAGTGCTGGTGCCCTCTCCCGGCTGAACCATGTCTAATCACTTCTTTAGCCATCATAATTGAAGCATTCGACATGAAAGGTTGGGGGCAAGGATTTCCTTCTTCGTACAGACCCACCACCACAATTTCAAAAGCTTGGTACATAATGTGTTCACTTCCTTCCTCGCTTTCATACAGGGGATCGATGGGTCTCGATAGATTGACTGTTCGTCTTCTCCGTGGACCACAATTTCCTGATCTTCGTACTCAAATTTCCCTATTTGGTGTAGGGTGGAAGGTACAGCTCCTACAGCATGGATCCAAGGCCTTCCCAGAAGAAAGTTGTAGGATGTATCCATATCCAGCACTTGGAAAGTCACCTCGAAATCCACCGGGCCTATAGTCAATATCAGGTCAATTTCGCCAATGGTATCTCTTTTGATGCCATCAAAGGCTCTTACACAGACGTTATTGGGACGAATCCTTCCAGTCCCAATTTCCATTCTCTGAAGTGTGGAGAGTGTGCAAATGTCAACACCCGAGCCTCCATCCACCATGACTCGCTTTACATAGTAACCTTCACACTTGACCGTCAAATGCAAGGCTTTGTTGTGAGCAGCTCCCTCTGGAGGCAAATCGTTTTTACTAAACGAGATTTGACTGATGGCAAAGAACCTTTCCACCATCCTTTCAATTTGTTCGACTGAAGTTTCGATTGGCATGTACGCTCATTCAGAGTTTTCATTAGAACTTTCTGATGCTCAGAGGATTTTGTCAGCAATGACAGCAATGACACTTGTTCAGGATATTTCCTCAATTGATCAACTACCTCATAATCAGGCATTTTCATTTTCTGGAAGAAAGCCTCCGCTTCTTCAGTACTCGTAGGCTTGGAAATGCTTTCGCGTGGCATTATTTACCTCCTCTATATGTGAGTACTTCTCAACAGGGAACTTTTTCGGAAGCTCTCCCAAGATTTCTTTTCCCTTATATGTGACCACCGTCTGCTGATAATTCCATGGTACCGCAACAGGGTTCGTCATTGGCTTCTGTGATACGCATCCAATAACCACTGGCTCATTCAGCCGAGGTGGTTTAATTGTCCCCCGTACCACATAGGCTCCTTTGGGTACATACATTTGTGTCCCTTTTTCAATTTAAAATTATTTGGAGTGCTCACAACCAATGGCTTTTCTTGGCAGCCTCGCGGAACATAGAGAATTCCATTTTTGGGAGGCACTGTCTCTGCTTTTGTTTCAGCTTTCCTTTCCGGTTCTGTCTTGATGGTTTTATTTTTCTTTTCCCCTTTCTCTTGCTTCGGGGCAACCTTGGGCTTTCTTTTTGCATCAGCGATAGCAATTATAGCTTTTAAGGCTGGATCAAACTCCCTATCTTCACTAATCATCCCGATTACTGGCACCTTGTTGTGAGCGGGCAGCGGATTATTGGTCACATTTGGACATCCTCATCCCTCAACACAATTTTCACTTGCTCTATTAAGTTCTCCACCGCTTGTTTTAGACTCCAACAATCATTTGTATGATGGCCTTCTGTCCCTAAATGGTATGCACACCTGATACCAGCTCTGTAGGCAGGCAATGCCGGGTTTTGTCTGTTCTGAGGGACCGACTGTAGTAGACCTATTTGGACAAGTTTCGGGAATAGACTAGAGTAAGATTCAACAATTCAGGTAAAGTTTTGTCTCCTGAGTGGTTCCCGATGACGGAAGTTATTCTGTGGAGGTCGAGGATTATAGTGGTTCTGGTGGAAAGGTTGATTTCTTGGGAATGGAGGTTGATATTTGTTGGCATGTGGTTGCGATCGAGCAAAGGGTTGAGCGTTCATTACGACATATGGGTGTGGAGCATAAGCCATGTCAGGATAAGGGTAGTAGTGTTGAGAGGTTCTCTCAGAAAACATAGGTCTAGGAGCCCGGTGTCTTCTTGCCCCTGAGGCTGCCATAATCGTTTCTTCTTTCTTATTACCTTTGGCCATTCCTCCCGACCCGCCTTGGATGTCTTGGGAGGTTGCTCTGATGGCCGAATGGCTCAAGATTAGGCCCGTTTTTAGACCATTTTCTACCATTTCCCCGATTTTAACCGCCTCTGCAAAAGGTTTGCCCATGGCCGACATCATGTTCTGGAATTAATCTGCTTCCTGGCCTGGAGGAAGACAATGACCATTTCTACTTCATCCATGGGAGGTTTAACCCTCGATGCCTGTTCGCGCCACTTAATAGAATATTCTCTGAAAGTTTCCGAGGGCTTCTTCTTCAAATTTTCCAAGGAGTTCCTGTCTGGCGCGATGTCGATGTTGTATCAAAACTGCCTTACAAAATCTCTGGCAAGATCATCCCAAATGTGCCATCGTGAGACGTCTTGGTCCATATACCACTCTGAGGCAATGCCTACTAAACTTTCTCCGAAGTAAGCCATCAACAACTCTTCTTTTCCGCCGGCCCCGCGCAACAGATTACAATACTTTTTCAGGTGAGCAATGGGATCGCCATGCCCATCGTACTTTTCGAACTTTGGCATTTTAAATCCCATGGGTAGGTGCACGTGAGGGAACATACATAGATCAGCATAAGAAACACTTTTCTGCCCGCTTAAGCCTTGCATATTCTTTAAGCTCTGCTCAAGGCTTCTCATTCTTTTCGTCATCTCATCTTGTTCAAGAGCTTTGGGAGTTTTATCTTGTCCTGGTATAAGATTAAATGGCGGTGGCCGAAAGTAAGTGTATGTGGGATATTGAGGAGGATCTGCTTGAAATATGGGATTTTGGAAGGTGAAGGCCGAGGAATCAAAAGCGGGCCTGGGTAGTGAAGGTTGTATGGTGGCGGAGCAGTACAAATATTGGGAGCTGCTCCTAACGTGAACACCTGGGGGCGTACCTCAGAAGGTGTTCCTATAAAGTGAGCAGACGGGGTATTCGGGTGACTGATGAGGATGTTAGAAGTACCCCCAGTTCTCGGGAACAGTTCAGGAAAGCTAGGGATAGCACTTGGAGGCTCCCTGCCATTGGTCCGTGCGTCCCACATCTCCATCACTCGGAGACGTAATATTCGATTTTCTTCCGCTATGGCAAACTCGGAGGCCGGGATCCTTGGGATGGGGGTGTCTTCAGTGATGAGAACTGGTGGCAAAGTCATTTCAGACAACATCTCTGTACTTCCTTTTGATCTGGTGAAATATCGATGCGATTCCAGCTTACCCAAAACCAACCCCCATTTCTAAATACCTAAGCTGGAATTTTGACAGCAAGAACGGTTAGTTTGAGAGAAGTAACAGATAGGTAACCGCACATTGGGGTGTGATGCACCTATAGAGTTCAATGAGTGTCTACATGTTTTCCACGGTTGCATGCGTCATCCCGGATTTTCTTCCCGTTCCTTTTCTTTTGATTTATTTTTCCTTGCTTCTCCTTCGCTTTTTTGGTTTTCTTTGATTTTTCTTTCTCTCCATTTTTCTTTTTCTTTCTGACCTTTCTCTTTTTGTGTTTCTTTTTCCACTCTATTTTTTTCTTTTATTTCCTTCCCTCGTGTTTCTTTTTTCTCTTTTTTTTTCTTAGGGTTACGGTCGAATCTTATGGCGATTGCCTACGTATCATGACTCTGCATGAATCAGACCAAGCGTAGTTCTTGCAAATAAGGTAAATAAGCTAACTCTTTTTTTAGAATTTTTGAAGGAAATGCTTTAAGGGAAATATTTTTGACTTTGATTTTTGATTTTTATTTTTATTTTTATTTTTTGAAAGAAAGACTTCTAAAAATACCTTTTTTTATTGGAACTTTGGGTATTTTAGAAGTAAAAAGAAATATTTGAATTTTAATTTATTTTCTCTTTACTAATACGAAAGAAAAATATTTTTTTTGGATATTAAGAGTTGCCTCTAATTTTCGAAAGAGGGACTTTACGAAAATGTTTTGGATTTTTGAGCAAAAAATACTTTCGGACTCAATTTTTCAAAATTATTATTTTTTTTTATTTATAAAAGAAAGACATTTAAGGAGTATTTTAATGATTTATTTTGACCTAAAAAGGAAAAAGTGGCTATTTTCTAAATTTTTTCTTTATTTAGGAAAAAAACAAGGACTTGGTTTTGCAGATACGACCTTTCAGCACTTCTAGGAGGAAGATTTTAAGGTTGTGCCCGCAAACCATTTAAAAATGACTCAGAGTGGTTGTTCTTGCAAAAATAGCTTTCCGGTGCCCTTTTGGGGACATTCGGCTTATTTGAAAATAAGAATGGTATCACCCGACTTATTTATGATGAAAATTAAAATTTTGACATTTTTTGGGATATTTTTGCAAAAGGGAGGTTGGACCCGATGAGGGTTGCCTAAGTATCTCACATCCAGTGAGAATCAAACCAGCGTAGTTCGGGCAAAACATTATGTCAAAATCAAATATATTTTTTTTTGAACAACAATTTTTCTTCTTTTTTTTTCAAATATTTTTCTTTTTCATTTTTGCAAAAATCCGGCAGCATTTCGGTACTATTTGGGCATTGGTTTTTTCAAAACAAGCGGTTACCCTCACTTAGTCCTAACACTGCTATTTTTCTCAATTTTCTCTCATTATATACATGTCGGTCAACATGTAAAATCGAGCAAATAAATGCACAAGTAGCACGTAAGATGCATCAGGATGGTCTTTTTCATTTCATGTCACATGTCCTAGACGGACCCAACCCCTGTGTTGAGTCCCCTAAGTCAAATGCACATGATGCAAACAAACGTTCCTACTAGGGATCCGGCATGAGATTTTATTCTTCTAGGTTTAAACCCTAGGTTTATTGGTCTAGACCTGGCTTACCCGAGCGGACAACTCAAGCCGAGGGGGAGGCAGCGTACCAGGGATACAGAAGCTTCGCCGGCTTAGCAACTTATCCAAACCTCGTTCTAAATGGGAAAAGAATCTAAACAGAAGAGAAGCTATACGAAGTGCACCCTTCTCCATAATGTAGAAGACTCAGAGAGAGGAAGGGATTCGTAAGAATTTATATATACAATTTAACAAATATCAAAGTGGTAAAACATTTAGCACATATAACATGAAAAATGTAGGAAAATCAGATAAAGCCAAATATAGCAATTATACTAAGCTCGAATTCTTGGACCCTGAATCAAAATTCTGGGTTCGTTTCCCCAGCAGAGTCACCAGAGTTGTCACACCTCCTTTTTTACACACCTACCCCGAAAGATAATGTATAAAGGAGTTTTTCCATTTAAAGTGACATTATTCGAAATGGGATTATTTATTTATTTTAGAGTCTCCACTTGGGATGGGTTTGGATTTTGGTGTCCCAAGTCACCGGTTTATCTTGAATCCTAAATCGAGGAAATTTCAACTTCCCGAATGGAGTCTGCGAACCATAAATTCTGAAAAAGGAATTCTATTGACCCGAGGGAAGGTGTTAGGAACCCCCGGATCCCGTGGTTTAAGCACGGTCGCTTAAACTAGCGAAGGAGAAATTATATATCACTGACCAGTCATTTCCACATTTGCGGCTCCTTAGTCGCATCTGTGACCACCGCTTTTGCGGTCAACTCACCGCTTATGCTGATTTCCCTAATATTTCCAAATTCTGCATCTGCAATCTCTATGTCGCATCTGCGACTCTGCAGATGCGGTCCACCTACTCGCACCTGCGCCACCTGTCGCTTCTGCGGCTCGAAACTCTGCACCAGCGGAACCACTCCTGCGGTCCACCCTTTCGCTTCTGCGAAAACTACCTCAAGACCCAAAACCACTTATGTGGCTTCCTCCTCCGCTTTTGCGAAACCACACATGCGGTCCCATAACCGCAGGTGCGAAAATACTAGATACCAACAGAAGCCTGCAATTCACCAAGGCTCAAAACTCCCCGATAGCCATCCAAAACCATCCCGAGGCCCCCGGGAGCTCAACCAAAAACACAAACATGATCCAACACCTTATTCAAACTTGCTCGAATCATCGAAACACCACAAATAACACCTAAACCATCAAATTCCATCAAATTCAAGCCTAAGTTCATCCAAATCTTCTGAAACTCGCATTCGATCAAAAACCCAACAAAAACACCTCTGAATCAACTGAAATTTTGCACACACATCCCAAATCACCTAACGAAGCTACTGCAACTCTCAGAATTCCATTCCGAACCTTAGATCAAATTCTCACCTATCAACCGGAATTTGCCAAAATACTAACTTCGCCAATCCAAGCCTAATTCTACACCGGACCTCCAAAATTACTTCCGATCACGCTCCTAAGTCACAAATCATCCCCCGAAGCTAACCGAATCGCCGAAATCCACATCCGAGCCCTTTAACTCATAGGTCAACATCCGGTTGACTTTTTCCAAAACAAGCCTTCCTTAAAGAGACTAATTGTCTCATTTCCTTCCAAAAATAAACCCAATTCAACTCGTTCACACAAGACACTTATAATGAAGCATAACGAAGCAGGAAATAGGGGAAATGGAGCGGTTCTCATGAGACGACGGGTCGAGTCATCACATGTTACCTCAGAATTAGGAGCATTGGGACAAGGTTGTTCAAGAACATATGTTAACTTTAAACGCCGTAGAAAGAATTCCATCTTTCCACGCCATCTAGGAAAGTCTTTGCCATCAAATTGTAGTAGCCATAGAGACAACTATCTTCAAATTGTTAAAACAAGAATTACAATAATATTAGAAAATAAACTTGTTTGGCTTAGAGGCACGTAGAGAAAATGTTTCTTGACGATAGTTGGAGTCTCTTCCATGAGCAAACGGAAAAATAAATAACAACTCTATCTCCGGGATTCAACTAAGCCACACAACAAGTAGCATTCAAGAATGTTGCTCTTCTATTCTTGAATCTATGATTTCACCATTTGATCAATGTCTTTATAACATTTTAAGGGAAAAGTAGTTTTTGAATTGTTTATATTTTTTCAAAGAAAATAAGCCCTATTTAAAGGCTAAAGATGAAAGTACAAGAGGGGGAGTGAATTGTTGACTAATTAAAATTGGTCGACTAATATAAGTATTAGTTAAATAACCACAAGACAGAAAGAGTGAAAGAAATAAAGAGAAATAGTAAGGCACACACAATTTATACTGGTTCGATACCGTTGTGGTACTTACATCCAGTTTTCCTTGGGTCACAAGGGTTCCCTTAAGATCTTTGAACAAAGTTACAATATTGATGGGTTTTCTCGCGTTTACTACCAACGTACAGTATCAGTACTTGAGTTCTAATCAGTTGACACAACTTTCTTTTGTACTCTAGATCTCTCTATCTTTTGAGACACTGATAACTTAGAATTACAGTGCTTGAACTAAGAAGTAGACAAATTTGGAATATAGTTTGTGTAGTTGTGTGGTCTTCTTCTCGAGAGATCAGCGTTCTTATAGAAGAGAAAAGAGTCGTTGAGTCTTTTTCGAAATTGGAGGCACGAAATCTTTAATTAAGGGATTTGATGCAAGGAGTGCCTCTTCGAATCTTGCTCTTTGACTGGCCCAGATTCGAATGTGACCTTCCTTGTCACAGCTGAATTCAAGGAGAGATTAATTCGCAAGCATGATCTTTATGATTGGCAGTCCGAGTTCCCTTGATTGAGGACGAGTCAATCTGCTTCTTGATTGATCATTAATGCAATAACGGAATCTTCATTCTTTCCTTATTATGAATCCAGTAGCAATCTTGCTAAGCATCTTCATTCTCTCCTTTTTGTTTGTCCTATAAATATAACATAAGACAATATGTCATCATTGAAACTTAAACGTAAACCTATGAAAAGACTCTTGAAAGATAAGTTTACTATTTAATAAGTTCATAAATATATTCATGAATTTGGAAGATCAAATGTATTTGCTAAAACCAAAACGTATGTAGTAAATCAAGAATGAATTTACATTCATTCACTTTGAAAAATAAGAGTCTTTTGTAAATATATTAATTTATCAAATACATTGTTTCAAATTTATTGAAACACTATTCCAACACTTGGGGTCTGTTTGGAAAGCCACCGGTAATTGAAATTGGTGTAATTACTAGGATAGTAATTACACAGCCTATGTCACGACCCAAAATCCACTAAGGGTCGTGGTGGCACCGGACACCGCTGTCAAGCATGCCAACCAAGAATGCATAATTAAATTTCAGTTTTAGTATTTGCAAAAATTATTTTTCCTATAAGTTAAATATTAAATAATAAAAAATTCAAAAATAAATATAAAGTCGATAAAAGACTTAATACTGAATAATCCATAAATCCTCCTAGAACCCAGTGTCACAAGTGAATGAACATCTATTGACAAGGAAATAAAATACAACATCCGTCCGAAATACAGTGGACAGGAAATAAATACAATATATTGAAAGGGACTATACTAGCTGCGGGTCGTCTCGAATAATGCAACTCACCTAGTCCCAGAATAATCAGCGCTGCTATGCCCAGTAGGCCACTAGGGTTACATATACATGTGCAACAAAAATGCACAGAAGTATAGTATGAATACGAAAATAACGTGTACTCAATCAGTATCCCGTCTAATCTCGAAGAAGTATAGACGAGATGGTCAACTTCGACACTTACTAGAGGTCCAATAATAATATGGTGGAGATATGAGGGAAACATGGATTTATCTAGCAATTATAACACATAGAGCAAGAAAACAGGTAACGCCTTCTCAAATAATAAGGAGGTTCCAAGATTTTACTTTTCATTATCTTATAGATTCGTATCAAGCCATGAAAGGCAATGTCAACATTTAAAATTCTCAAGCAACAATATATATATATATATATATATATATATATATATATATATATATATATATATATATATATATATATATATATATATATATATATCATGCGCAAATCATGCCGAGGCGACGGTCCGATCCAACAGAAATAAACTGTGCACTTACCGAGGGTCGACGGCGCGCCTATAGGTGCATCTATTTAATCTGCCGAGGCGTTCTGCCCGTTCCATAAATAAACAGATATCCTGCTCGCGAATCATGCATGCGACGCAGGTACACATAGAGACACATGCTCAATCTGTCACTTAAGAACTTATCGGGGAGTATTTATCCAAATAAAGCCAATTCTCCTTTAACAAATTTTAAGAAATGGAGTTTAATCCTTTTAGAAATTCATTTACTAGTTCAATGTGATTTACGCAATTCAAGCTATTAATGAGTTCATAAATAATCCAAGTATAACATGATTTTGGGTCCTAACTACCCGGACAATAGCATAATAGTAGCTACGCTCGGACTCTCGTCACCTCGTGCGTACGTAGCCCCCGCAAATAGGAGCGCATAATCAATTATTTTACTTATGGGGACAATTCCCACTTACAAGGTTAGAAAGGAGACTCACCTCGCTCCGAAGCCTATATTCTGATTCAAGAACGCGCTCAAACCTCCAAATCAGAGCCGAACGAACCACAACTATTCAATTAGGACAAGACTCGTCAATACATGCTTAAAAGTTCATATTCTAACTATTAACCCAATTTCCCAACCTTAAATTCAAGGTTTCTATAATCCGACCCCGGGCCCACATGCCCGGATTCCAAAATATTTAGAAGGAAGTTGTTCTCTACAACCTAAGGAGCAATAATATATGATTTCTAGTCCATTTCATAACAAATTTCATGATTAAATCTTAGTTTTATTAAAACCCTAGGTCTATCTCTAACCTTTTGATTTTATATAATTTTTAGTGTTTAATCTACCCAATATACATGTATTTAAACTAATAATAAGTGAAAATAACTTACCTTGAAATACTAAGTTGAAACCTTCTCTCAAGAGCCCCCAAATCGCCCCAAGGTTGAGTGCAAAATAAAAAAAAATGGCTTTGAGTTCGAATTAAATGAACTCTCTGCCCCAGCGATTTCTGCTTCTGCAGTGCTATGACCGCTTCTGCGAAAATCGCTTCTGCGGAAAAAGGCCGGCTTTTGCAGAAATGGCCCAAGAATCCTGGACCACTTCTTCGATCAGGTGCCCGCTTTTGCGGGTCCGCTTCTGCGGATTTGGACCTAAGGAGCTGGACCGCTTCTGCGGTTTCCCCTTGACCTGGCCCTTTCCGCTTTTGCGATGAGCTTACTGAACCTGCGGCAGCGCTTCTGCGGTCCAAGAACCGCAGATGCGGTTATGACAAAATCAGCAACTTCAGCTATTCTTAAACTTCCAAATTTGATCTGTTAACCATCTAGAATCCACCCGAGGCCCCCGGGACCCCAACCAAACATACCAAACAATCCCAAAACACATTACGGACTTGCTCGAGGCCTCAAATCTCATCAAACAACACTAAAATCATGAATCGACCTCCAATCCAAACTTAATAAACTTCAAAATTTCAAACCTCTATTTTCGATGTTTAAACCTATCAAATCACATCCGATTGACCTCAAATTTTGCGCACAAGTCATAATAGACATTACGAACCTACTCCAACTTTCGGAATCAGATTCCGACCCCGATATCAAAAAGTCCACCTCCGGTCAAACTTCTCAAAACCTTCAATTTCTATCTTTAGCCAAATGACTTCAAAATGACCTACAGACCTTCGAATTCACTTCCGATCGTGCCCCCAACTCCAGAATCACCATACGGAGCTATTCACAGTCTCGGAATCCCAAACGAACACCGATAACACTGAAATGCACTTCAAGCCAAACTTATAAAATTTCTTCTAAAATGCTAACTTCCACAATAGGCGCCAAAACGCTCCCGGGTTATCCAAACCCAATCCTAGTTCATTCTTTCAACTTTAAGCTTCCGAAATAAGAATTCTCTTTCCAAATCAACTCTGGACTTCCCGAAACTCCATTCCGACCGCGCGTACAAGTCGTAATACCTAAATTGAAGCTGCTCATGGCCTCAGACTGCTGAACGACGTGCTAGGGCTCAAAACAACTGGTCAGATTGTTACAGCCTAGTAATTACATTGTATTGTAATTACAATGACCTGTTTATTTTTCATAATGTAATTACAGTGTAATTACAGGTGTACTATTTGGTTGCACAATTGTAATTATACAAGTAGATTAAATTCTAAATATAAAATTAATTATCAAAAATAAGAACTGAGATTTAACAAATATATTCATTTATAAATAATATTAAATTTGACATTTAAAATAGATATTGCTTCTTGAAAATATATTAGTTACTTCTCATATATTTGTACCTAATATTGTAAAAATAATTGATATATTTTAAATTAATTGTCACGACCCGGATTTCCCACCATCGGGAGTCATGATGGCGCCGACTAATGGAGCTAGGCCAACCAAACTTTAACATTCTCTGATAAAAACTCAACAATATAATAAATGAAAATCAATTAAACGAGTGCGGAAGACTTTAAACTTAAATAAAATGAAACCAAAAATTTGCGGAAGTTTGAAACATGTCTCTACCCAGAACCTGGTGTCACTACTCACGAACTTCAAAGATTTACTAAATACAACCGTCTGAAAGAAAGTATAACAGTCTGTCTCAATACAAAAGCTAACATACTGAATAAAAATAGAAGAGACTCCGGGCCCGCGGACGTCTGCGAGGCTACCTCAAGAGTCCCTGGACTGAAGGCCTGCACCTGGTCTAGTACTGCTGGTCCGAAAGCTGCGTCCTGATCTGTGCAAAAGAAATGCACAGAGTTTAGCATCAGCACAACAGACCCCATGTGCTGGTAAGTGCCTGGCCTAACCCCGGCGAGGTAGTGACGAGGCTAGACAGGACCTACCACAAATAATATGTACAGATATATGTGCAATAACAGGAAATATACCAATTTAAGTAGTAAAAAGGTGGAGGGACATGCTGGGGGGAATACTACAGTCAAAGTACAGAAATTATCCGTAAAGAAGTGAAACTGAACAACAACGCTGATAAGTAAAACACAGGAAGTCTCTACGTACGAACACAATACACCCAGTCTATACTTCGTTGCGACGCGCAACCCAATCCTCAACAGATATCACCGTTGCGGTGTGCAACCCGATCCTCAACAATCAATACCGTTGCGGCGTGCAACCCGATCCTCAACAATCAATACCGTTGCGGCGTGCAACCCGATCCTCAATATTCATCAATACCGTTACGGCGTGCAACCCGATCCTCAACATTTAATACCAAGATCTCACCCAAACAACGTTCGCAACTCAAGTGCGAGGGGCATAACAACAATTACAAGATAATCCCGGCAAGGGAATACAAATAACAATTCAATCATCCCGGCAAGGGAGAATACATTAAATTCATACGTCCCGGCAAGGGACTAATCGCTATGCGATCCATTTTTAATCACCTATCCCTCGAGTACAATTTCTAGTCCGAGCCAATGCTCCAAAAGCCAAAACCAATCACAAACCTTCCTCAACTATTCACATTATATTATACACATCAACCCAAGCAAGAAAGATATACCATTAAATCCGAACCCAACACATATAAGACCCACGGTCATGCTAGACTCCGGTGCATAGATAACCGTCACCATACCTATACACCGTACTCCACATTTAGAAAATAGCAATTAACATCCTAATCCTAATCCCTCAAGCCAAAGTTAGAACAAACACTTACCTCGGTCCGAAAATAGCAATCAAGGCTCTAAAACCGCTTTTCCTTTATAATACGACTCCGAAACAATGATATCTAGGCACAATTTGGTTCAATAGTATCAATAAGAGCTCAAAAATATAATCCCATAGACTAGAAATGAAATTTCCATCATTCTTCCAAAAATAGCAAAATCCGACACCGGGCCTACATGGTCCAAACTCGAGGCTCGGACCAAAATCCAATCACCCATAACCCTACGAGTTCAATTATGTAATTTGTTTCAAGACTCGACCCCAAATTGAGGTTGAATCACCCAAAATTCCCAAAGCCCTTGTTATACCCAAAACCCCCATTTTCTACCTTGAATTTCATGATACAGGGCTAGGAATTTGATAGATGATGATAGAAAATGAAGAAGATGAGTTAGATAATACTTACCCAAGGAACTTTGATGAAGGTTAGCTCTGAAATTCGCCTAGGTGCTGTGGAGAAGACAAGGTTTGAGACAAATGGGAATAATCCTGTAATGAACACTGTTTTAGGCTTTTAAAAATAATTGGGAAAAATTACCCTTCGCGTTCGTGTGAAAAGGGACGCGTTCGCGAAGGTTTGAACAGGTCAAGGCATCGCGTTCGCGTGGTGCTAACCGAGAACTCGTAGAAGAAGGAGCTTGTGTCACCGCGTTCGCGACTGGGTAACGCGAACGCGTAGAGTACGTTTTTGGGGTCTGAAATCTTGGCCTATGCGAACGCGTGAGGGACCACGCGAACGCGTTGAAGGAAGCAACAAGGCTTCACGATCGCGATGGCCTGAACGCGAATGCGAAGGTCTAAGGAAGCAAAGCTACGCGAACGCGAATGGGATGCTGCGAACGCGATGAAGGTTTTCATTGAATGCCAACAGCAGAATTTCTGCAACACATTTCTATTCCAAACCATCCTGAACACCCCCGAGAACACTCCTGAGCCCTCGGGGCTCCCAACCAAACACACACACTAACTCAATATCATCCTACGAACTTGCTCGAGCGATCAAATCGCTAAAATAACATCAAAATCAAAGAATTAAACCCCAAAACTCATAATTTTTATTTCAAATTTCATAAACTTCCAACTTTAGCTATTTAGGTCCGAAACACGTCAAACGACGTTTGATTTCGACCAAATTTCACAGAAAGTGCTTAACGCATATTTAAGACCTGTACCAGGCGTCGGAACCAAAATACGAGCCCGATACCTATATTTTCTAACTCATTTTCATTTCCATTTTTATTAATAATTTCAGAAAACAATTTAACAGAAAAATTCTTTTACCGGGGTTCTAGACCTCGGATTTCGACTCAGGGCACATGCCCGAGTCCCATATTTTTCTACGGACCTTCCGGGACTGTCAAATCACGGGTCTGGGTCCATTTATCCAAAATGTTGACCAAAGTCAACTATATCAATATTAATATCATAATTCTTCAAATTTTTCACAGAATCCACATATTTTAACATAAAAATTTTCCAGCTTCGCGCCTGGACTGCGCACGCAAATTGAGGTAACCACAAACGAGGCTTCCAAGGCCTCGAAAATGCAGAAAAAGAGAGAAATACGGTGATGACCCTTTGGGTCGTCACATTCTCCACCTCTAAAACAACCGTTCGTCCTCGAATGGACAAAAGAAATAAGTACCTGAGTCAGGAAATAGATGAGGGTAGCGGCTCCGCATATCAAACTCGGACTCCCAGGTCGATGCCTCAGGAGGCTGACCTCTCCACTGAACGCGCACTGAAGGAAAACCCTTCGACCTCAACTGTCGAACCTGCTGGTCTAGAATAGCTACCGGCTCCTCCTCGTAGGATAGATCCTCGTCCAACTGGACAGTGTTGAAATCTAACACGTGGGTAGGATCGCCGTGATACCTCCGAAGCATAGACACATGAAACACTGGATGCACGGCTGACAAGCTAGGTGGCAAGGCAAGTCTATAAGCCACCTCTCCCACTCGATCAAGTATCTCAAATGGACCAATGTACCTAGGGCTAAGCTTGCCCTTCTTCCCAAATCTCATCACGCCCTTCATAGG
>MU788535.1:191719-205990 GCA_026770625.1 Nicotiana glauca
ATTGAGGGGCAAAGGCGTCGCGAGCTAGATATTTCACCGGTTCGAGGTGAGTAATACTTGTAAATGATATCCTGAGGGTTTGAAACCCCCGGATTTGCACATCATAGTATTGTATTGTGGTGACTTACACGCCAGGTATGAGTGTGGGGTAGAGCACCGTTGGGGATTGTGACTTGGTCCGTCCCGGTTGTTGATTTTACTGCGTGATTGACTGAAACCTACTTGATACTATCATGAATGGACTGATTGCCATGTTTTGTGGCTTCGTGCCAATTATTTGGATCCCTTAGGGATTATTATCACTGTTTCCATGATGCTTAGCATGTTTTCATGATATCAGTCCTGAGTTAAACAATGATTAGTAAATTTCTAAAGTCTTAAACACTTAAGCTATAATTCCTAATAATTGGAACTGAAAATGATAAACTTGACTATGCCTATGTGGCTTACGTGCATATATCTGGACTGAGTGTGGATCGGGCTGCGCACCGCAGCAGTGTTGCATGTGCATTTCTGGACTGATGATGGATCGGGTTGCACGCCGCAGCGGTGTGATATTGATATTGCGCTTGAGCTATAGGAGCCCCTCCGGAGTCTGAACCCCCACAGTAAGCGCGGTTACCCAAATGGATCGGGCTGTACGCCGCAGCGGTCATGTGCATTGCATTGCATTCACGCATTGATTCCTGTTTCTACTATATGGCATGACCTTTAGCACACTCATATCATTGGCATCCATGCTATTTCTTGCATTGTGTACCAGATACCCTGGTGTTATTTATAAATAGAGTGTTGTGCCCGAGGGGCTGACTTGTGTGCGGACTTGCACTACCTAATATCGTATTCATATGCTTAATATTGGAAAAAGAATATTTTTAAAAGAGATTTTTTTAATATGAGCTAGATGTTTCTAAAGGATTTTTACGGTTTTACTATTTTGTTAAAAAGGTTGTACTGTACTATATAGCATGATGGAGTGTTCTTTCGTGTTTTATTACCACTCAGTTATTATTTACACTTATTACTACTGAGTTGGAAGTGCTCACTTTACTCCCTGCACCATGTGTGCAGATCAGGTATCTTGGGAGTTTAGCTGAGCTTTTGCTAATTTCAGAGTTTGTCCGGAGTTGTCGAGGTAGCTGCCTGACGTCCGCAGGACCCGACTCCTCCCCTATCTCTTTTATTATCTTTTCGCAGTTTTGAGACATTGTATTATTTGGAGTCTTGTCACACTGTATTGTTAGAGGCTCTAAACTCATGACCCCCAGGTCTTTGGGAGTGTATTCGGTGTAATCTTGATATTCAATTTGGTTTCTATCTATCAGCTTAATCTTTTAGCTTCATTGTTGTTACTGATATTTAAATAATTGGTTTTTAGCTCCATGCTCGGGTTGAGAGTGTAAATGGTCGGGCTTGCCTAGCTGTTGTGTTGGGCGCCATCACGACCGGGATTAGGGTCGTGACAACTAGGGACAAAAGGAAGCTTCATTTAGTAAGTTGGGACAAAGTCACCAAAAATATGTCTGAGGGAGGACTAGGTATAAAGAAGGCCTTTTGTAAAAATCAGGCATTATTGACGGGGTTTGCATGGAGAACTCTTACTAATACCAACTCCCTTTGGGCTAGGGTCTTAATCAATATTTATGCAAAAAAAGCTAAAAATATTGGGACTTCGTCCACATGGAAAGGTTTATTAATAAGGTGGAGCTTATGTAATAAAGGCATCAGATAGCATGTGGATAATTGCTCCAAATTAAATATTTGGGATACAAATTGAATTCCTAATTTTTCCAATTTACGGAATAGTATATCAGAACCTCTCAATCAAGGGGAAGACAAGCTTTGCATAAGAGATATAAGTAGCACATAAGGATAGGCTTTAGAAAAATTATCCTTTGATCTACCAAAGAATATTGTTAACTGCATAAACACTATTAACTGTGCTCCAAGTTTTACTAACCATCCTACTCTAAATTGGAGTCTCAATCCAGGAGGTACATTCACAATATCATCAACCTATAAGCTCATTGGAGAAAATGCTCCGGACCAAACCCCTACAAATTGGATTTGGAAATTAGAATGTACTAATAAATAAAACTATTCATCTGGAAATTACACCACATGAGATTACCTAGTAGAAGTTACCTAGCAAAAATAGGCATCAACATAGACCCAATGTGCCCTATTTGCAGGAATAACGCAGAAACTATATACCACATTTTCTTGGACTGCCCTATAGCTAGGGAGTTATGGGAAAAAACTGGGATTAATATTGAGGATATTAAGGGGAAATAAGATTGGCTAATCACCCTATTCAAGTCCTCCCCAAAAATCACTATACGTTACATAACATGGCACCAACTAATGTCGTTCGTACTCTGGGGGATATGGAACAATAGGAATTATAATAAAATTAACAACCAAACTACCCCTATAAACTTAGAAAAAATAATGGAATACACACGGGAATATTATTTCTTATCCCGTAAGAATCCCTCTATAGTCAAGACAATAAGACTCAGTATCAAATGGGAAAATCCACCTACAGGATGGCTGAACGCAAATATTGATGGTGCATTCAACAACAAAGACATGGAAGGAGGAATCAGCTGTGTCATACGAGACTCAAAAGGAAAATGGAACATGGGTTCCCTTATGATAATCCGTGCAAGCTCACCAGTGGAGACAGAAATCCAAGCCTTAATTCATGCCCTACAACTCATCATTAGGGAACATGTATTCCCTATTAAAGTTGAAATTGATGCCACGGAGATTATTAATATTATCAACCAAGAATGCACTAATAACAACGAATTATGTCTAAAATGCAGGTTATTGGTAGAGGAGGCATCCAGGATGGGGAGGATATCATTCAAGCATAGCTTCAGGGAAGGAAATATGGTGGCTCATGTTTTGGCTCAAGAAGCACTTAAGCAAATTAGTTTCAATATTATAAGTAGTTTTTGTAAGCCACTGGATTTTGTTATGGGTGTGTATGAAAAAGACTATGAAGGATATATTTATCATAGATCTAGTAGTAGTAGCGGTTGTGAAACCTTGGTTAGGCTAGGGAACATTAGTGCCCTCCAAGGTATTATGCTATGTTCTAATTCAGTATGTACTAATGACAATATTGGGGGGCTCTAGCCTCCTACATATATATATAAAAGATATGTCATGTTTATTTCAAAAAAAAAAACCTCTTAATCTAATAGTTGATGTCTATTTTCTATTGTTATTTGAATCATATTTAATTTTAAATTCTAATTTGTTCCAAGGATTACTTTGGCAATTTTATTGTAGAATATAACCTGGATTTATTATATTAAGCTTCCTATGAATATAAAGTTTCTATTGAATAAGTTTTGAATTATGACTATATTTTACTGCCTTTGTTGTCACGCCCCGAACCTGCGCATGGACATAACACGGCACTCGGTGCCTGACTATATGTAACTAAGCGAACCAACTGGCTGGCCGAATCAATATGTGATATCATAACATACTGAATGCGGAAGATAAACTAACACATGTTGATATACTGAAAGTCTGAATGATATAAATCAAAGTGCGAAAATACTAAAATAATTCCAATACATATTCGCAGTAAACATAGCTTAACATGAAAAACTTGAGACTCTGACTAACTGTTACTCTAGTTTATGAAGCCTCTAATGAATTATTGAAATCACTGACTGCCTGTAAATACTGAAAGACTGTAAAGTAATGATAATGCCCCGAAAGAACTGGGGATCACCAAATAGCTGGTACGAGAATCTTAGCGCTCTGAATTATCAACCTGTAAATTATTACCTGCATCGTGAGATGCAGGCCCCGGGCAAAAGGGACGTCAGTACATTTGAATTGCACTGGTATGTAAAGCAACTGAAAGAAAGAATTAAAAATGCTGAAACTGAAACTAAGCTGATAACTGAGAATTGATAATTGATAACTGAAATGATAACTATTGAAACTGAAATTGAAAGTATAACTGATAACTAATAACTGAACTGATAACTGGTAAATGAACTGATAACTGGAAACTGAACTGATAACTGAAATGATAAAGGAAGTAAGGATATGAATATTCCTTCTTTTGAATGATGAACTACCTGTTTATCTGAAAAAGATACGGCCTCGGGCCCAATATATATGTGCACAAGCTACGGCCTCAGGCCCAAGTACACGTATACATAACTGTAAAAATAGCACGGTATAGCCAGTTTTCGGATTGGTCAATCAAAAATAGCCAGCGTTTACCAAGTCAATAAAAAATAGCCACGGTTTTGCTGCAATAGAGACCGGTCCAGCATAATATACTGGAGTTCGGTGCGCTTGTGTATGAACTCCAGCATATTATGCTGGACTGGTATACTTTGCTAGCTCCAGTATAATATACTACAGACTGGAGCACTAGTGCTCCGAACTCCAGTATATTATATTGGATAATTATACTTGCTGGAACTCCAATATATTATGCTGGAGTTCTAGTGTACTTATGTTGGACCTCCATCATATTATGCTGGAGTTCTAGCATACTATCCTGTAACTCCAGTATAATATGCCAGAGTTCAAGTATACTTATACTGGAACTCTAGCATAATATAATGGAGTATTTTCCGGGTTTTGAACAGTGTTTTCGCTCAGATTTATCTTTACATAAAAAGTGGCTAAATTTCGATTACTTTTGAAATTGGGCTATTTTTGAATGACCAGTTGTAAATCTGGTTATTTTTAAATTTCTCCCTACATAACTACGGCCTCAAGCCCAAAAATGTATAAAGCATAAACTACGGCCTCAGGCCCAAACATGCATAAAGCATAAACTACGGCCTCAGGCCCAAGTAAGCATAAAACATATAAACTGCGGCCTCAGGCCCAAATACAGGTGTTCAACATTCAGGAACTGAGAATCAAACTGCAATATATGATAGTGAAATACTGAATCACACTGAGTTACATGATACTAGAATACTGGATCACACTGAGTTACATAATAGTGGAGTACTGAATAGGACTAGACTGAGACATGTATTCTTGAACTGATTATGAACACAGAAACTTCAATTGTTTATGGCATACTGAGTAATCTATACTAAGACTCGGTGGCATCAAACCCAAGTCTATATTGAATACGCACTGATCTCACAACGTTCAGAATGAATGTGGTGAACGAGATACAAAGCTAGAGAATAGAAGTTCTAGAACTATTCAAGGAACTAGGCTTAACTATATTCCTGAGGCAATTAGTAACATCATAAAAGAAACATTGTGTAGGGAGAATAATTAACATTCCCAAATATAGAAAGTTAGCCTCACATACCTTAACTTCCTGCTCTTGAGCGTAACACAACATTCGCCAACCCTTTCAACTTTAATCTATATCAATACAAGCCAACGAAATTCCATATTAGCTATGATGTTCATGTTTTGGTCACTTAAACATTTTCTCAAATACTTGGTGACATAAAGCTTCATAGTCCTTATTAACGGTGTTTCTACACTCAATATCCCATTCTCTTGCTCCTAAATAAATTCTAAAGTCTCAAATAGTTATAATCAACATTATTCTTCATCACCCATAAGGTAAACAATACTCTTAACCGATAATCAACACTCAACACCACCCATCAACTCATATCTCATGAAATAGGTTTTATAATCATCAAACCAATGCTAGAATCAATTAGAGGCTGTAAAATGCGCATAACATTTTGCACAGATATCTGTTTGGAATCCATAATATATCGTTGGAAATATATTTTAAAGGCCTACAACTTTCATGCTTTACATTTTCCTAATTCCTTACACATTTTTACTAAAACTTAATGGAAGACAGACCTTCTGCAAAATTAGTCGATTTTATCAAATCTTATGCACCTCACTTTCCATCTTGATTTTGAAACAGCTATTTTACCCAAAATCATCCTGATGGGACTTCACATGTCCAAAATATAACCTTACTACTCCTTTTAATCATTCATACCAAAGTCGAATTTACGGCGTGTTATATTATCTCCCCCTTCGGATCATTCGTCCTTGAATGATTATCCTGATTGTAACTTCTGCTAACTCCGGAACTTAAACGGGTCTGGTGGAAACATGAACTTGCATTAATACTTGCATACTAAACTGAATGAATACATGATTACTGAACTCTTGAGATACTGAGTTGAATGACTACTACATTGACTGAATATTGGTCTGCCATGGATACATGAATACTAAACTAACATGGATATATGAATATTGAACTGGTACGAATATTTGAGTAATCTGAGTACTAAGCTAGCATGAATGTCTAAGTATTGGATTAACATGAGTGGCTGAGTATTAAACTAACTTGAATATCTGAGTATTGAACTGACATGAATATCTGGGTACTGAACTGACATGAGTATCTGAGTACTGGAAACTTGAATGTTATAACATGACACGTGAAATACTGGTTGTACCACCACTAATTCTAATGGCAACTCCAACTCATAAGCTAATTGGCCGATCCTTTGCAAGATTCTATATGGCCCAATATAGTAGGGACTATGCTTTCCCTTCTTCTCAAACCTCATAATGCTTTTCATAGGCGAAACTTTCAGAAACACCCAATCACCAACTTGAACCAACCAATTGGCGATCTACACCTTCTCCCATACAGAGTTTCGCATGATGCCATCTTGGTACTGAAATGGTAGGTGTTATTATTAGCAAGGTCAATGAGAGTATGTGATCATCCCAATTACTCTTAACATCAAGGACATATCCTCAACTGTTTAAATAAAATGCTATGCCTGGCCATAAAGTTTACGACGTTCTTTTTCATGTCGTACAACCAATAAATCTCCTTGGTCATGATGCATATTTGGGAAACTGGATGGAAAGAATACCTAGAATTATGGGCTTCTAACATGATCTTCCCTCTTTAAGTCCATCTATGTCTGGGACACACAATTTGTCCTAGTACCTCAAAGTACAATCATCTCCCCCTTATTCAAAATCCATCGTCTTATACTTGTGAATATCCTCTTTCAACTGCAACACATAGGGATTATCAAATTATTTCTCCTTCTCAACGGCTACTAAGGGGGAACAAGTCATGTTCTAGAAAACAACTCCGTCATCTTTAGAGACTGAAATCGAACTCCTATCTTGGCTAGTGAACTTCTTTTACCAGAGTTCTCTTATCTACCTCAATCATGAGTTATACTTCCCACACTTTATCTTCTTAAGAACTTCCTAAAAACACTTATAGAAATTTTGTGAGCTGTCTTTAACCAGCACTCCGAAGACTAGAGTCTCGTGCAATGGCACTACCCTCATGATACATAATTGGGCATGATTTTACAGCTTTATGTGATCATTTTATCATCAATAACTAAGCTCGGTGATCATTCTACTAACTTAGTTTTTCTTACACATGCTAGACATAATCCCTGCGGTAATTATACAATTTTCCCTCATTACCAAACTGATTTTCTTTTTCATATCTCATGCTAAGTATTCGGGTTTCAAATCTCTAACTACACTTACTGATGGTTTTCACATCACCCCTTAGACCAAAGGCCTTATACTTGCGGATTTTTTTCCCACTATCACTGTACTTCAGGTTTAGCTGAAACTCTTTGGGTTCTAACACATACGTTCAGTATTTCAAACTGCCATCCACACACTAGAGATAACCTAGCTAAGTGGATCAAATCTTACCTCTACTAGCTCTGCTAAAATTGCTAATTCATTGTATCTACTCAAAACTTACTTACTATCCTTTCACTAACCATCTGCTAGCATCATATTTTCTTCTCCTGCTTTGAATAACTAAAGTGAAGCATAAGGTTACTCCTAACTTCCCTCATTATCTGATCATATTCTTTTTCCGCACACTATCATTCTTTTTTAACTATGCACATGGATCACACTTAGGGAAAGTTCATCTGTCTTAACAAAATTGGAATATCTAACCTCAAGCTTTCTATACAATACAAAATCATATCATACTATAAACATCCTCGGTAATCACTTAGTCACATAACCTAAGAGGGAACTGCCATATCTTTTATCTTATATCAATAGCTGCTTCTTATAGTAGCTTACTAACGTGGTACTTCTAGTTCTGATTTGAATAAATCTAAACAACTTAAAATCTTTCCCTGAAATTCACTATTGGCTGCTCTTGGTTCTCATTGCATACACCATATCTTCTAGTCATTTGCATGAGTTGTGCGAAATCACATCTTTGGTAATAACAAACATTTCTAACTCCTAGGTATTTTACCCTTAGGCTCTTTTCTGTCCAAACTGTAGTGACCAATGCTAGGGTCTGGCATCTGAACTATTAGCATCCCACTTGTGGCTCCATTCCAAAAAATTAAATGAAGTTGTTCTAGGAGGTAAAACACATATGAATACACTACCATGCACAAACTTATCTTTCAAAGTATACCATCATCTGATAAATCACTTACTGTACCATCTGGCGATTCTTGGGTCTTAATCCGGACCTATAATATGCGAAGATTTAGCTATAACCACTGTTACTCACATTTATTTTTTTGAGGACCCATATGCATTACTGTATACTCACAAGTCACTAGAAATTTTGATACACTGAAAATTGGATATTTGGTAAACATATAACTGAATATTGGCGTACTGAATAACCATAAATTTGCTAACTGAAAGACTGTATAACTGGTAACTCAGGTAAACTGATAACCATAAGACATGATAATTGCTTTTGTACTTTCTGATAAGATTATTCTTTAATCTGTGTTACTATCAATTGCATCTCACTTTTAACGTCCTCTCAAATCTTATATTTACCAACCTGTACTCCATAACTATACCCCATTGGGCAATTATCCTCTCTAGGACCTTAGATTTTATCTCATGTGTTGCTTGGGCATCCAATACGTTTGGAATTCGATAGGAAGAGAAAGTTAACTATTGCTCTAAGCTTCATGGCACGATCTAGAGTAGAAAGAAATAAGACAATCCTGCATGTCTTGGTAGTTAACCGTTTATATGAGTGGCCGGCAAACACATATAATGGAAACTCCACTAGACACGACTTCATAAACTCCCTAGTACTCTTGAACCTAGTGCTCTAATACCAAGCTTTGTCATGCCCCGAAACTGCGCTTGGACGTAACACGGCACTCGGTGCCTGACTACATGTGACCGAGCGAACCAACTGGCTGGCTGAATCAACATGTGATATCATAACATGCTGAATGCGAAAGATAAACTAACACATGCTGATATACTAAAAGTCTGAATGATATAAATCAAAGTGCAGAAATACTAATACAATTCTGAAACATATTTGCAGTAAACAAAGCTTAACATGAAAAATTTGAGACTCTGTCTAACTGTTACTCTAGTCTATGAAGCCTCTAATGAATTACTAAAAACACCAACTGCCTGTAAATACTGAAAGACTGTAAAGTAATGATAATGCCCCGAAAAAATTGAGGATCACCAAATAGCTGGTATGAGAATCCTAGCGCTCTGAATCACCAACCTGTAAATCATTACCTACATCGTGAGATGCAGGCCCTAGGAAAATGGGATGTCAGTACATTTGAATTGCACTGGTATGTAAAGCAACTGAAAGAAAGAATTAAAAATGATGAAACTGAAACTTAGGTTATAACTGAGAATTGATAATTGATAACTGAAATGATAACTATTGAAACTGAAACTGAAAGTATAACTGATAACTAATAACTGATAACTGAATTGATAATTGGTAGCTGAACTGATAACTGAAATGATAAAGGAAGTAAGGATATGAATACTCCCTCTTCTGAATGATGAGCAACCTATTTATCTAAAAAAGCTACGGCCTCGGGCCCAATATATATGTGCACAAGCTACGGCCTTAGGCCCAAGTATACGTATACATAACTACGGCCTCTGGCCCAAACATGCATAAAGCATAAACTATGGCCTCAGGATCAAGTATGCATAAAGCATATAAATTATGGCCTCAGACCCAAATACAGGTGTTCAATATTCAGGAACTGAGAATCAAACTGCAATATATGATAGTGAAATACAGAATCACACTAAGTTACATGATACTAGAATATTGGATGACACTGAGTTACATAATAATGGAATACTGAATAGGACTAGACAGAGACATGTATTATTGAACTGATTATGAACACTAAAACTTCAACTATTTATGGCATACTGAGTAATCTATACTAAAACTCGGGGGCATCAAACCCAAGTCTATACTAAATACGCATTGAGCTTACAACATTCAGAATGAATGTGGTGAACGAGATATAAAGCTAGAGAATAAAAGTTCTAGAACTATTCAAGGAACTAGGCTTAACTATATTCCTAAGGCAATTAGTATCGTCATAAAAGAAACGTAGCGTAGGGAGAATCATTAACATTCCCAAACATAGAGAGTTAGCCTCACATACCTTAACTTCCCGCTCTTGAGCGTAATACAACATTTGCCAACCCTTTCAACTTTAATCTATATCAATACAAGTCAAAGAGATTCCATATTAGCTATGATGCTCATGTTTTGGTCACTTAAATATTTTCTCAAACACTTGGTGACATAAAGCTTCATAGTCCTTATTAACGGTGTTTCTACACCCAATATCCCATTCTCTTGCTCCTAAATAAATTCTAAAGTCTCAAATGGTTATAATCAACATTATTCTTCATCACCCATAAGGTAAATAACACTCTTAACCAATAATCAACACTCAACACCCCAACCCTATAATCGTTCATGCTTTTCTATCAAACCCATCAACTCATATCTCATGAACTAGGGTTTATAATCATCAAACCAATGCTAGAATCAATTAGAGGGTGAAGATATTACCTTTTTGATGTTCAATCTCCTTGAATTCGAGTTCTAGGGTTCCTTCTGTGATGACCCGGCCCGTCGTCACGTGATTTACCGCCCCGTTTTCCCCATATTATATTTCTCTATGATTTAATATCAATATTTGAGTTGATCGGGTAGAGTCGGATTGGTTTTGGTTGGAAATGAGGCACTTAGCCTCTTGGAAGGAAGCTTGTTTTGAAAAAGTCAACTGGAAGTTTACCACATAGTTACAGGGCTCGGATGTGAGTTACGGTGGTTCGATTAGCTTCGGGGGAGGATTTGTGACTTAGGAGAGCGATCAGAATTGAATTTGGAGGTCCGGTGTAGAAATAGGCTTGAATTGGCGAAGTTGGAATTTTGGCGAATTCCGGTTGATAGGTGAGATTTTAATTCGACGGTTGGAATGGAATTCCGAGAGTTGCAGTAGCTTTGTTAGGTGATTTTGGATATGTCTGCAAATTTTTAGGTCATTTGGACATCGTTTGGTCGGGTTTTTGATCGAATGGGAGTTTCGGAAGTTTAAAGAAAATTTAGGCTTGAATCCGTGGTAATTTGATGATTTTTGAGTTGTTGTATGTGTTTTTATGATCGGAACAAGTTCGTATGATGTTTCGGGATATGTTGGTGTCTTTGGTTGAGGTCCCGGGGGCCTCGGGATGAATTCGGGTGGTCAAACGGACTAAATTCTATATTTGGAGATAGCAGATTTTCAGTGAAAATTGCAGAAGAAAATCCTTCTACGCGTTCGCATGAGGAAGGATGCGAACGCGTAGAGTAACCTGGTGAGGGCCTGGAATTGGCCATCGCGTTCGTGTAGGGTAGGCTCGCGTTCGCGTTTAAGAGGAAGATTGTGTATCGCGATCGCGTGGGGTCTAACGCGTTCGCATAGTGGAAGTTCCGGGTGCATCGCGATCGTGGGTAGGTGCACGTGTTCGCGTAGGGGAAAATTTAGGCCAGAGAAATTTATTCATCGCGAACGCGGAAGGTCGACCGCGTTCGCATAGAAGGAAGACCTGGGCGTCAGATTTCATTTAAGGGTTATTTCACCTGCAACTTATGCCATTGTTCCACCATTTTTACACTACCTTGAGAGCTTGTTGATAGAATTTGAAGGGGATTTGGACGGGAAGTGATTGGAGGTAAGTCTCGTGGCCTAGATACGTCATTTAATCGAAGAATCATCCATTAATTCTCTGAATTTGGGTATAAAATTGAAGAAATTAGGGCTTGGTTTTTGCTATGTAAATTTGGGATTTGATGGCCCATTTGAACTCCGATTTTGATAAATTTTATATGAACGGACTCGTGGTGAGACGAGGATTCCGAAAATGTGAATTTTGTAATTTTTGAGAAGCAGGCCCGGGGCTCGGGTTTTGCCAACTTCGTGTTTTTGGGTATTTTTCGAGTTCTTTCAATTGAGTTATGTCCCATTAGCTTATTATAACCTATTCCCTATGGTTTTGATCGGATTCTACACTCGAGGAGGCCGATTTGCGAGGAAAGCGCAAGGCGAGCTAGGATTTTGGCCGGTTTGAGGTGAGTAATGGTTATAAATGATATACTGAGGGTTCGAAAACCCGTATTTGCACTATGTGGTGCTATGTTGAGATGAGATACGCGCCGTATGATGAGCGTGGTGATGTTATTACTAGGGATTTGGACTCTGTCCATCCCGATTGACGACTTACTGTACTTCTTGACTGAGACTGAGTTTATATCCGTATATTTTGGGCTAGTTGCCATGTTTGGGGCCTTGTNTGCCCGAGAGGCCAAGTCTATATTGACTAAAAGGGGTCAAGGACCCCATAGTGAGGGTATCTGATATATACCGGATCGGGCTGCACGCCGCAGCAGTATATACATATACATATATTGGATCGGACTGCACGCCGCAGTAGTATATATATACATATATGGATCGGACTGCACGCCGCAGTGATATATTATGTGGATCGGACTGCACAGAGCAGTATTATAGCGTTTGGGCTGAAGGAGCCCCTTCGGAGTCTGCACACACCCCCAGTGAGCGCAGTCAACTATTATATTGGATCGGGCTGCACGCCGTAATATTATATATATTATATATTGGATCGGGCTACACGCCGCAGTATTATATATATATTATATCGGATCGGGCTGCACGCCGCAGCAGTGTTAGTGAGGATCGGGCTGCGCACCACAGCAGTGTGGGTAAATTGTTGGACTGTAGGAGACTGTTACCAGATGTTTCCTGTTTAGCAAGTGTTAATGCCCTACTGTTATTTATAGAACTGCATAGCGTTCTTACAGGATTTCCTTTCTTTTAGTTGTTATTTATTTCTATTACTCACTGAGTTGGAGTAATCACTTTACTCTCTGCACCTTGTGTGCAGATACAGGGACCCCGGAGGTTTAGCTGGGATTATTTATTGTTGCTCGGTTCAGTGTCGGAGTATTCGAGGTAGCTGCCGGTGTCCGCAGGACCCGATTTTCTCCTCTTGTCATTTCTTTTACTCCCGCACTAGACTTGTTTAGGTATAGGATGATATCCAGTTGTATCTAGAGGCTCAGACTTACGACGCCAGATCTATTGGGCTATTATTACTGTTATTACTGTTATTTTGGTTTCCGCACTATTTTTGTTATTAAGAAAATGAGAGTTTATGCTTAATTGGAAATTTTAAGTCTAATAATTGGGATGGAAATGTTAAATGGTCGGGCTTGCCTAACAAGGTGTTAGGTGCCATCACGACCGGGGTTTGGGTCGTGACAAGTTGGTATCAGAGCCTAGGTTACCAGGTCTCGCGAGTCATGAGCCGGTTTAGTAGAGTCTCGCGGATCGGTACGGAGACGTCTGTACTTATCCTCGAGAGGCTGCAGAACCCTTAGGAAACACTTCATATTTTTGGAATTCTTGTCGTGCGGCTTTCTTGATCCGAGAACTAAATTTATGTACTCTATTCTCTCGCAGATGGTGAGAACACGTACTACCGGACGTGGCGGACGACCACCAGTGCCACCCACTAGAGGCCGTGGACGCGGCCGTGGTCGTGGTCGAGGCAGAGCAGCAGGGGCAGCACCAGTTGACCCACCAGTTGCCCCCATTCAGGATCAGCCTCCAGCTGTAGAGACTCCAGCAGCACCTGCTCAGGCACCAGCTGTGCCTATTGTGATTCCGGGTCTTCAGGAGGCCCTAGCTCAGATTTTATCGGTTTGCACTGGCCTGGCTCAGGCAGTCTCGGCCACTACCGCAGCAGCTACATCTCAGACCGGGGGTGGTTATCAGACCCCCGTAGCTCGCACTCCAGAGCAGGTAGTGCAGGGTCTACAGACACCAGAGGCGCCACCAGTTCAGAAGGTTGCCCCAGTCCAGCCAGTGGCCCCAGTTCAGCCGGTTGCACCGGTTCAGGATGTTATGGTTCCAGTTATGCCAG